>WEKY01063620.1:52052-87775 GCA_013390045.1 Picathartes gymnocephalus
TTTTTTTTTTTGACACCCTGTAGATCTTGCAATGAAAAAAACAGTGATTTTTTTTCCCCCCCTTTTAGGCTCTTGCATTTTACTAGTTTTTCCAACAAGGGAAAGACAGCATACTTGATGTCCTGCTCTGATTGCAAGGCTCTGGAGCAAGTTGCTGCCTCTTTGGA
Organism: Picathartes gymnocephalus; assembly: GCA_013390045.1. Taxonomy (NCBI): domain Eukaryota; kingdom Metazoa; phylum Chordata; class Aves; order Passeriformes; family Picathartidae; genus Picathartes; species Picathartes gymnocephalus. The sequence goes on from WEKY01063620.1 coordinate 52,220, forward strand.
GAGCGCAGAAGAGAACTGGCATTGTCTGTCCCACTGGTCCTCTCCCTGACCCACCACCAGGTGTGTGAGGGCAAGGATGCCCATCCTTCAGCGCGGTGTTGCAGCTGCAGCTAGTGGGAGCTGCCTCCTGGATTAGGCATTACCACTGGCCCCAGTGCTTCAGGTCAGAATTTGCTGTGAATTTTCTGAAGGGGGAAGCTCTTAATCGTCATCATTGGACAAAATCTGGCATAACTGCTAAGACTTGGCAGAGGCTTTCATGAAATGCATTTAACAAAGTCCCTGAGGGTAGCGGGCTTCTATCAGTAAGGGACAAGCACCACTTGGAACGGTGTCCTTTCAGTGATCTCTGATAAAGCTGCAGAAGGTTTTGTGCCCTGACGAGGAAAAGGTAACCACTACACTTTTTTTGCCCACATCAGCATTCTTCCCTTTCTGTGTCTCTACCGCTTAGCCACGGAAAATGACAAAAAACAAACAAACAAAAAAAAAAACCAACAAAACAAAAACCAAACCAAAACAGTGTGAAAGCAACACCACTAACAGTCTTTTATCTATGCTGACTGAAAGTTAATCCATATATGCAAGAATCTGATGCTTCAGCTTACTGGGAGAGACAGACACATAATAGAATCTCATGAGCAATATCTCTTCACAATAATAGAGCTTTGTCATCTTTTGTCTAACTCTGCCCTATACCAGCCTTCCGGTGAGGTTAAAATTCCTAGCACAGACTGCAGGAATTTACCTCAAAGCTGTTGCAGAAAAGTGGATTTGACACAGATAAAAAAAATCTAAGCAGGTTTTGAGGTCTCAGGGAGCTGTGCTCATTAATTATTTGAAAATGATGCTCTCCACAGGCTGAAAAGTCAAAATATGTGTAAGAGTGGAGTTTTGCTCTAAATAATGTATATTTATATAGTATTGTTGACTCCTTCTTTTTTCTTTCATTATAAATCTCCTATTTCTTTTTTATTTTTCTGTGAGACTGGGCAGTTGTAGCTCATTCCAAATTTCAGATCCCTGCTTTTCATTTTGAACCTTGAATCCTACCAAATCTATATACATAAAGTGAAACTTGGTGAAATTCGAAATAGTCCGTAGTTTTACAGTGAAACAATGCAAAAGGGAATGAGTCAATGAAGACGCTCAGTAGGCAAAAGGAAAACACCTTGCTGAGTGTGGGGACAGATGGGGACCTAGTGAAAGCCCTTATTCTAACTATTCCTGCACCTTCAGAACATGTACTGTGAAAAGACATGGACTTTGCTGTCTGAAAACACAGAGCAAATAAATCCCTGTCATTTTTTCAAAGATTTTTAAAGAGAGAGGACCAGTCAGCTCGTCTTGGAAGACAAGAGCTGGGAGGGAGAACAGTAGCAACAAGCTTTCCCTTTTCTTGTCCCCAGTTCAGCACTGTCTGTAAAATGTGACTTAAGCATTCATTGGAACAGGTCTTCTGATACATATAGATACATGCCAGAGATATATTGCCTTTCTGAGAAGGCAGAAACTGAACAGATTAGCAGAAGAAAATATCTGTAGTTCCTAACTCATCAGTAATGGAGATCTCTGTCATAAACTACATTCTACTACTTTCATTTTTACTATTTCTGCCCAAAAAGTAATAGAGGAAGCCTTATTTAGAGGAATTTGTGTCAAAAATTATGAACCCACAGATTTTTAAAATCTACATGTTTCGCTAATTGCTCTGCTGCCGGGGGTGCTGTGACTGCGCCGGTCGAAGGCAATCTCTCGGGGGACCGTCGCGGATCCCCAGAACCCGATCGCAGCCACAGCGAGCAGAGCCGATAGCAGCGGGAAGAGCAGGTGGCAACTGCGTGGAGAAGCCAAGCAGGGAGGACTCAGTAGCTCTGCATACCAACTAAGATTTATTTAGCTGATGGGGAGAGACTCACTGAGTCAGGCCACCAGGAGTTTCACATAGAAGGGTCGAACCTCCTATGCTCTGCTCCGAGTGACCCCCCGAGTACAGGCAACAGGGGTTTTCTACCCCCAAGACCCCAGGGGTGGGGGCACGAACATGACCAATTGGGAAAGCCCAAGGGTGTGGTCCAGGGGTGAGGGACAGGCTACACAGCAAACGGGAGAACAGGGGAGGGGAGTTACACCTGTGAAGGCCAATGCATAATGAAATGACAGAGACCTTTCTAGAACTTGGGGCAGGGGTGAAAGGAGAATGACAGGGGAGAGAGAGGGATCCTCTCGCTCGACCAGGGGAGGGGACAGATAATTGACAGGGAGAGTATACAGGGTCTGAACAGGGGTACATAGAACAAACCAAAATGCAATTAACCAATAAAAACCGCTGCATCATACATGGACAGCTCTGGTTAGTTTGAAAGTAGCCCCATGCTGGTTCAAAAACCTGTGACATTTTCAATTCATCTGCCCTAAGTTTCAAGTTAGCAGTGGACCACGTCCCCAAGACCAGTGATGGGGCTGGGAGTTGCCTGTGGCCTTGCAGCAGCCATGCAGGCCTCTGGATAGGATGAAGGAGCAAAGGAAGAGAATCTGAAGACCTGAAGGTGCAGTGTTGATGAGCTGGTATGACCTTTTCCATGACACATCACACTTGCCAGAAAAATGTACTTGGTAATTTCTGCACTGTGCTCAGCACTCCTCTTTGAAGCTCTGTCATTTAAAAAAATGGATGGTCTGTGTCTGCAGGAATTTATTCATCCCTGCACACATTATTCTAGTAGTTAATCACTCTGGCAGCTAAAGTTCAGATCTTATTTCTAGACTGAATTTTGTCAACATTCAGCTTCTTGGTATTGGATCTTATTATAACTTTCCTTCCTGCTAGGTGATGCCATCACCCATCAAATTCTCCTGGATGTGTTACTAATATCAAGCCTACTCCAGTATTTATCTCATACCTAATTTCAGTCTTCAAGCTCTACTGTGAAGAGTACAGGACTCCTGCAACATCAGCATGCTGTTCTTTCACCTGCTCTGCCTCCTATACTGAGAAGTACAATCTTGAAGGATGGGTTTTGTTTAAGTACTTTCATAAGAATTTAATTTTTCTAGAACTTTCCTGTAATCCAGTGCTGATGCTGCTGTTACTTCTTTATTGTCCCATACAAAGTTTTATTGCTAATGGTTCAAGACACTTTGACTTCAGGTTAGTGAATATATAATAAAATAGAAGCTGCATAAGTTGCCTGAATCCAAAAGTCTCCAGTATGTATTTTATATTAGCTGAGACAAAATTAATTGTCTTTTCTGCATATTTGCACTTACATTCTTGTCAGCAGTGCACTTTGTGGAAAGCAGTTTTTAAAGCTCCAAGTATCAAGTTATCTTTAACAACATACTGGATGTAGGATTGTTTAATGACTCTTATGTCATTTATCTCAGTGTCCCAAGAAAGGCAATAAAAAAATCAGGTACCCAAAATGGATGCCAGGAAATAGCTGGGGAAAATGTGATTTAAAAAGTGATAAGAGACATCTCACAGCAGAAACACCGAGGAGAAAGAGAACAACAATAGTGGGCAGTTATAAAACTTCTTCAGATACCACTCCTTAAGGCAAATACTGTCTGGGAACCAGACATCAGTCTGGAATATCTGGCCAATATCCAGCTCTATATGTACAGTAGATATGACCATTGATTATATGGCCACCCAGTCATATATTATACACAATACTTTGAAAAGTGGAACAGAATTTAGTTAACTCCGTGGGTGGGAGAAATTCTAATAATGTACCATGAAAGCCTATAAAATTTTATTAATAACACTTTTAATAGAGACATTGAAAAAAAGAAATAAAAATGGTAGGCTTAGAAATACAGAATGGGATCAGTATTACAAAATTGGGTCACCCAGTTTTTCTTTGCTTTCTTTTGAATGCTAACACAGCACATCCTGCCTGGGGACAGGTATAGATGCTGTCCTTACCTACTTCAGATCTTGCCTGTATCATCTTCCTAGCCCCTCCCTCACCTTTTGGCCCTTATCACTGATCTACTTTCCTTGGATGAGACTTACAGTAACAGTGCAATATGATGCTCCAGCCATGCAGGATATGCAAAAAAAAAATTATGGAGGGTAAAGGGTCTTTTTTTGCATGCATAGTATTTTATGGGGGCCTGTCATCTTTCTAGGAAAGGTTTTTCCCCTTTAAAAAAAGGCACATATTATATTTTTTATGTTTTATTTTCTTTCTTCTTAAATATTAATGACAGAAAACCAGCCTATTCTTATCAAAATAAAGGCCCAAAACTTGATTTTAAAGATCAGGTTTTGTGACTGTGTCATGCATTTGATCTTGGACAGGGTCTGTAATGTTTCAAAATAAAGTAACTGATGATACATATTTTGATCTTTCATTTTAGAAGGAATTAAAGCATCTGTCTTGAAAGGGTCTTTGGCAAGTACAATTAATTTTTCAAATATTAAAAATGAGTGCAGCTGGCACTTTTCCAACATCTATAAAATTTCTGAACAACCTTCGTTGCCATTAATCTTGAGCATTCTTCGGAAAGTCTTGGCCTTCCTTTCTAACCCCTCCTTTAGATATATATCTGTAAGTGTTAAATGAAGACATAGGACACATTTTTGGTGATGTAGGAGGGGAGATGATTAATATTCTGATGGTTTAGCGAAGGACATCAATGGGTTTGTTAGCTCTTATTTCAGTAGCTCTTATTCACAGTATAGAGAACTTATTCACAGAACTAAACAGAACCCAAGATACTAGAGGCCACCCAGTATTTTTAATCTTACGGATTTGCTATTTTCTCTTTGCGTGCTTTAGTTCTCATACAAAGTTTCTCATCTTGTTGAATTTGTTTCTGTTCCTACAAACCTGAATGATAATAATGCAATGCTCAACATTAGCATGTACATAATTGCCATTTCCAATTGTTTAAAGTTACCATGGCATCTTAGCATAGATAATACCATGGTAACTCTAATCAGGCAAAAGGCAAAATGATATACCTTAATGGTGGCCAGTATTAATGGCATTTTTATAACACTTTTTATTTGTGTTTACAGACACGAACAGATTAATATCTACAGTGCTTTTCTGAGAGCAGTAACAGTCTCACATGTCTCAGTCCAACATTATATACTTGGGGGGTTCAGAGAGTTGGAAGAGAAATATTATAAAATTAAGGATGTTTATAAGATATGATTGACCAGGACATTATTAAGGAGCCTTGTAGGCTACCAAGCTAAAGATCAACAATCTGGTTCAAAATTCCTGCAACTGGCATACGAATAATTATATTCATTAAAATAACTGTGCATGTTTTATTTGCCTCTGGGCTCTTTAGCTATTAGGATACACTTGGGTCTTGTTTCTTACTCCCCTTTACTATCAAGAAAGCTTTAACCTTACTCTACAAGTAGAAGCTGAAAGTCTCACCCACGCATACCCCAAGGAGTTGAAGCTACAAGAAAAACAGCTAGTATTACAGGTCTCACATTAAACCACAAGAGCTGGCAGTGGTGAGCAGAGCAAGGAGGCTCCCTTTTGCATCAGCTCTATTTCACAGTGTGACAAAGCTGCAGATGTGCCCTCACATTAGCCAGAAGCGTTCCACTCCTTTCCCATTCTTGCCACTTCCTGGAGGTGGAGTGTTGAAGATTGTTCTTTTTTAACAAAAACACTGCTCTTCCCTTGCTTTCCACACCTTCCTCAGTTCTTAAGCTCTCATACCCATTTGGGTAGGAGCATCACCATTGCTGCATATGTATTTCTATAGAAGAAACTACTTTGGGGAAGACAGAGACCAGGAAATGTGCCTCCAGTTGTTTTCCCCACAGACCATGCCTAAACAGACATTATCCTTGCTGATTCAGCCATAAATTTCTTTCTGTAGCAACTGAAAATGCAAAGGCTAAATGAAGGGGAAAAAAATTGACATAGGCAACAGCTGTGATACAAATACAAATGCAGTGAAAGCCATATATTAAAGAAGGGTGGAAATTCATACAGATGAGAGTAATTTATAGAGTGGCTGAAGTGAAATATTCAGCAATATTTTTTAAAAGTTCCTGTAGTAAAAGAAATGAGAAAAAAATTTAAATGGATACTGTCGAAGTTCTGTTTCTTTATGATAGGAATAATAAATAGAATCACTAATTATTGTTAGCTGCATACCAAGAGAAGTCAGAATGTCTCTTCAATGATTTTAACATTTCTAAGAAAACAAATGGTACAGGGGGAAAAATAATCAAGGTTTTCTTTCTGAATATAGACTTTAGAGATGCCTTCTTCAAAGAGGAATTTATTGATGCTGTGAGTGCTATAGAGTGACACCACTACCAAGAGAAAGCTCTCTGCTCAGATGTTCAGCATAGTTGTAAACTACAGTCTTTGCTTTCCCTTGATGTGCAGGGCTCCTTGGTGTCACCAAGGCTGGCCTCCTATGGAGAAGGATAAGCACAATACAGGGACAAGAGAGGCTGCATTTTAGTTACAAAAGTCACAACACATGTAGGGATGTTTAGTGTGCCAAGACAAGTTCTGGGATACTTTTTTTTTCTTTTTTTTTGCATAGGACTACCACTGCATAACATCCACCCCATCTAGTTTTGACATCATGTTCTTCAGATTTTCCCAGCTCTTACTGATGGCCAGAGCATGTGTGTGTGAAAGAACCCTGGTTCAAAACGGCACCTCTCAGGCAGTGCAGAGTTCCTGTGGGCTTTTCCTCAGGCACAGTGGCTGCCTGATGGTCACCCCTGGACAGCATGGGGGCTGGGTGGTCTCCTGGGACAACCTATGCTCTGATGTTGGGAGCATTTGCCAAGAGAGTGGGAATGTGTGGTTCCCCTCCCCAAGCAGACCCCAGGGTGTATCGCCTGGCTCCACTTCCCAGCCTGCAGCAGGGACTGTGCTGCAGCATCTGACAAGGTACTTTCATCAAGGTCCTTTGAAGAGGGTAATGAAGACTGGCTTTTGGAAGCCGGAGACATCTGGAAATTGAGGCTAGTTCCTCATATCACTAGGTGAAGATAAAAACTTGGAAGGACTGTCTTTCCCTTGAAGAGTTCACAGAATCACAGAAGCAATTAGGCTGCAGAAGACCTCTGAGATCATTGAGTCTCGACCAACCTCGCCATGTCAGTTAGACCATGGAACTGAGTGCCATGTCCAGTCTTCCCTTAAACACCTCCAGGCATGGTGACTCCACCACCTCCCTGGGCAGTCCATTCCAATGTCTAATCACCCTTTCTGTGAAGAAATCCCTCCTAATGTCCAACCTAAACCTCCCCCGGTGCAGCTTGATGCTACTGAGCTCACAAGATCCTCTGAAGACAGTAGACATGGAAGAAGCTGAGCATGATGGAATATGTTTTCTTAAATGTTTTCCTTGCAAAAAGTAAATTTAAATGCAATGAATCAGCCCTTTCCTTGCCTCTAATAGCCTTGAAAAAACATGCCTAAAGCATTGGTGAGGTAGACTGGATTCCACCCTCTGCTTTACCCTGTAAACACTTGCTGGCCGAGACCTGTTACTCACTGCCACTGATCACATGAGAAAGAAACCAAAGTCTGTAAGGGTTCACATGATGGAGTCATTAGAGTGGGAGTGAACAGGAGTTACACAAACCTATGTTCTTCCTGAGAAAATGACATGCATAGATTAAGTGTTGTAATTTACTGTAGATCTGCCAGGTTAACTTAGTGTGTTATCTACAGCATCTGTCAAGATGCTACAATTTTATTGATCCGCATTATTTTTTCTCCATCAGCTTGAGGATTAAAAAGAAAAGATTTGGATTATGTGATGATTAACCACAGGTTAGATATTTACAGTCTGAATGCATAGAAAAGATCAAAGAAATTCTGTCTTATATCCCAGGGCAGTATTTCAGTTTGAATAGGGCATTTTTCCATGACACTATTTCTACCTGATCCCAGTTAAAAGTGGAGACCTTAATTTTTTTTTCCCAAGCTGATAATGCTGTGCATTTGGCAATAACATACCTTAGTATATCTTTCTTTAGGTAGAAGATAGTAAGTCCCTAAAGTGTTTTCTGGACTTGGGGAGAACATATCCTAAATCGTGTAACCAACTGAGAGAAATTGGAGAAGACAGTCAAGTTGTTTACATCCCGCTTTATTGAAATGCTCTCAGTACTGCAATGTTTTTAATTTCAAGGGGAGCCTAGATGTTGCATGACGTATGATGATCCCCACTTTGATTTGGGTGGGTTTGTCCTTGGGAAGTGTAATTACATGTCTGATATGGATCTGTTCAAACAAGGTTAATTCATAGTCTACTTAAGATCTTGCAAAGCTGCCAAATAAAGAGGTGTCTAAAATTACCCTTTCCTTTTTCTGATCAAGACATAATAATGTGCAGGTTATTTTGTATACAGAACATTGTTTTCTTCCTTCTGAAGAACCGGATCATGATGTATTATAAGAAAATCTTACTTGTCAGTTACGGTGGTTTATGCATCAGGTTTTAGAAAGCTGAAAAGCTTTCTTCCCCAACAGTGAAAACACTGGAAAAATTAAGGCTCATGATAGTTTTGTTTTGGATACAAATAAATGTTAAAAGTGCTTTAAAATTTCTTTAAAAAATAATCTTTAATCTTTTTTGCTGATAAGAGGTTTTCATTCTCATTTGAATATTGGCCAAATTGGGATTTTTTACTCACAGGGCAACAATTTTTTTTCTCATCATTTGGCCACCTAATATCTACAGGATTACTCATGGTGTAAAGCTTTATTCAGCATATAGGCATCTCAGTCCTGCCTGTAGTGTTCATCTTGTTTCACATCTTGAGGTTTTTTCCTTTATCTGCTCATCTTTTTCTTCTCTCTCTTTTCTCTCTCTCCCTTTACTGTTGGAACATACCCATATAGCGGGGGACATTTCAGCAGCTTGATAGCCTGAAACTTGGGTGGTTAGTATGGCATTTGTCAGATTTTGTCTTTGATCCCTTTGTTATTTACAACTAGCAAATGCTCTCATATTCCTTGGGGGGAGGGAGGGGAGTGGGAATAATTTCAATTTGCTCTGAAGTGGATAAACTCTAATGCCAATTATAGTATTTGAAAAACCAAAAAAAAAAAGTCTATTTTTATCTGTTATGACAGGTGGGTCTCTAACTGTAAAAAAAATGAGTGCTCCATGTGCTGGATTTACACAGGTGAGTGACACTGGGCAGTGTCTGCTCTGAAGTCAGAGCTTGAACTGAGATTTCCATCCACAGGGACCCCGTGGCATCTGCCAGAGAGGTCCCTGCTGTTGTGTTGCTCTCACCAGCTTCTCCTTACCCTTGATCTACAGCTTGGCTTAACATCAGGTCAGGCAGAGAAGCACCCTGACAGATAACATTTTCTTTTGGCACAAAATCCTGTAGGAATAGTTTCAGGCAGCTATTTTAGATCTCATGGGCCAAAGGACCAGAGTACCTCCCTCCTCCACTTCCTTCCTGCAGTGTAAGCTCCCTGATTCACTGTCCAGCTCTTCCAGTAATATCTCTGGGTCATGGCAACATCCCAGGGAAAACTATCAGTATCAGATCTTAGAGTTTGTGAGAGGCTGGAAGGATTTCTGGCTGGAAACATTTTGGGTGCATGTGTGGGGGAAGGGGCAGGTCAGGCCTTGCCCTGGTGAGGTGATGCCCTGCCCTGCACACCCCAGGCCCCTGGACCTCTGTCCCAGCCCTGCAGTGGCCACCAATCCCTGGCACACCGGAGGCAATGCTCCACATCCACCTCTGGAGCCCCAGCCCAGCTCCTGAGTGGCCAAATGACCAGAAGCCCCTCCTGGGGGAAGGGCCCAGGAAGGACAAAGGGTACTTAAAGTGAGACACAAGGCAAGCTTATGTTTTGGCCCTACTTCCTCTTGGAGTTTCTATCAGCTGAACACCACTGGAAAGAAAAGTAAAAGTTATGCTTGTTCTTTTCTTCCTTTTTCTCTTTTCTCTTCTAATTCCTTCTTGGAATTTTTGAGTAAATTAAAATCGAATGGGCTTGGAGTTTGCTAAGTTGAATGGTCTTTGGGAAGTGTTTTATGTTGATTGAATGCTTCTCAAAACCTTTTGTTGAAGTTCTCTGACTTTTTTTATTCATGTATGTGTTTTAAATTTATCTGTTTATAAAGTCAGCAGAGGGAGAAGGAGGGATGCTGGAAGAGGACAGATGAGACTGACAGAATCAAGTTTGGTGTGAAATAATCCCTACAAGAGAAGACTAGGGACACTTAGTTGAATATGGCCAAGATGGGCAACTTACTTGAGAAGCAGGAGTACCATCTTCTTCTCCCCACTTCACCATGTACAGGAACCTTTCCAGTCTGTTTGGGAACAAAATGGTACTCCTAGAGTACCAGGTGCACTGGGAGCAGTGCCACCTTGGGACCTTTGATTCTTGCACAGTGGTATATAGTGAACCTCCCGGGGTGCTGAATGGGGAACATACCTGCCAGAGGGGATAAGTGCTTTATGTGTGCACTGACAACCTGAAAACCAGGCATGTCTGGCCTCCTCATAGCTCCTCCATCACCAAGGCAGCCACATCATCAAAATGTAGATAAATATTGACTTGGTCTCAGAAGAATGATAGTTTCACATGATTCTCCAACACTGCATTAATAAGCAACTTGCAATCCAGTTAGACAAGCTGTCAGTAGTGCCAGTCAAATAATTTACGTGGCAACAGCATATAACAGACTCTAAGATAACAAAATTCTTTACCCAATATCAACAGTGTAATTTTTATACAGATCTTTCTAGAAGCACGTGAGGTGTTTCTGACCATTCAGGTTGCTTTATGATTTTCTGATACTATTGGATTATTTGAAAACAAAATTAAGGAAATATAATGCTTTCCATTCAGTTGATATTTTTCTTGTTCTCTCATTAAAAAAGTACTTCCAAGTCTAAAACGAAGATGCAACACTATATCAGTACCTGGATGAAATATATAATTATGGAATTATCTGAAAAGAGAATGCACAGTGCTTGTAACAATTTTTTCTTTTTGCTTGTAAATATAATATTACTTCATTATCTTCTCTGCAATACTTGGAGAAATTATCTGTTTTAAATGTATCTCCTAGGATATCAATTGTCTAGCTGTTTGAGGACAGTGTCTTGAAGCCTTCCTCAAGCTAAATTTCAACTGAGTTCGAAAGTATCTGGTTGAAATTTGTCTTGTGACATTTGGTTGCATATTTGTCAGAGGATATATGCAAACCATTTAACAGATAGGAGAGACTTCTTATTTTCTTAAGTCTTAGCTAGTGGGGCGAGACTTAGCTTCTACAGAATGTGAAAGCCTAACTTAGCAGTTCTGAGTAGCCCCCAACCTGATCCTCCCTCCCAGCTGGTAGAAGGAGAAGCCTAGGAGACAACTAAATTAAGAGCTTAAAATTCAGTACAACTAATAGTAATTTACAATGTGTTCACCCCTTGTAAAACACCTTGCACAGCCAAAGGCCAAATTCATGGAAGCTGTAGAATTTCAGGTTGTGCTGCAGTGGCTGTGACTAGCAACTCAGGGAGGTAGCCAGTAACAGCTCCTGGCTGTGCAGAGAATGAAAAGCCTGCCAAAGAGTACCACTATTGCATGACCCAAGATGTGCATGTTGCACGTAACATGGTAATAAGCCTACCAAGCTCCTCTAATAAAACAATATTTGTTTGAATTAGTACTTCTTTCAAATATATCCCTTTGCCTCCTGAAGTCAGTTTTGAGAGAGTTCAGAGTTCATGATCATCATGTGCTGTTCTCTGGTCTACAAATGAGTGTCTCTGTGCTGGTCTGTTGTGAGAGACTCTGACAGATGAATATGAAATATTACAAAATTAAATTGACTGGAGAAGTGTGATCAAGGTCATAGAAATTACTCCAGGAGGTCTGAGTGGAATATCTGACAAAATATTACAAAAAGTATGGATGGTGAGGTTTTTTGAGTTGTTGTTTTTTTTTTTGCCCCCTCCCAGGAAATGCAACAGAAGAATCTAGGTCAGATCACTGAATTGGGTATCAAGCCCCAGTGGTTCCTCAGACTTGGACAGTCTTTTCAAGATGCGATATAAACAAGATTAAATTTGTTCTCCTTCCAACCAGGATGCTCTGTAGATGAATGCAACCCTGGTTTAGGAGGAGTTGCTGCATGGATATGTGCATGTGCACCCTGGTGGTTAGTACTGATGCTAGGTAGCTGAAAATGCTCCTTAGGCCCACAGTAAATCAGCACTCAACATTCCCACATCTTCAGGTAGAGTTAAAAATGACTCATACCATGTCTGATGCTATGTGGAGGGATATGGTTTTGGCTTGGACTCACCTGAACTCTGTGGGTTCCTAGCTTACAAATGTAAGCAAACTTCATGAAAGTCTTCTTTCTTGGTGTGTGGCTTTGATGTTTTCTGAAGCCTAGAGACTCCAACTTGGAATGGTTAGTTGGCATCTTAGTTGCCAAAAAATCTCAAAGCAGCACGCTGACTGGACCAGAAATCACCCACTAAAAGGACATTGGTGTCAAAAGAGGAACAGCTAACTTTCATAGAAAGCAGCAAACTAATTGATGATACCCTGGTGGCAGAAAAGAAGAAAATTTCTTAGAAGGTATTAGAAGTCTTGTTCACAGGAAAAGAAAGGACAGCGAGAAACGCATCAGACAACTTGGAAGGAAAGCCTTCATGCCCCCAAGAAAAAAGTTGCCTTTCCCCTTTTTACTCAGCATTGAGAGCACCATCTGACAACATCAAATCTGCCTGGAAACTCTAGCCAAGAAAATGGGAGACAGCCAAGAAACTCTAAAGTGCTCTCTTTTAATGAAATACAAGAATTTTAAGTCAGCAGAACTTTGATTTTACTCATGGAAGATTTATAAACAGCTGAGGCTCAACCACTATATTCACTGTACATTGCTGCTCAGCTTCAACCTGGAATTATGCAGTAAGCTGAGGCTTTGGCAGGAAGAAGTAAAGTGTCTGATTTCCAAGTGTGTTCAGCTTAATGCAGTTTGAGCTACTTAAAGCTCACTGTGCACACCATGAAGTCCAACTAACTGGTGTCAACAGGAATTTCTCAGGGGACCATAGGCAGAAAAGGTCTGGGGTCTGACTGGGGATATAAGCCCAAAAAGGTCTGCTAAACAATAATCAACAGAACAAATTTCTACTGGTGGGCATGGGTGTGACTCGATCCACTGCCATTGTTTCACCACACTGTGGCTGCCAATGCGCACTACGCAGAGGTGTATCTGGAGTCTTCAGGGAGATAAAATTAAGATAAACCTACATGGCACAAGAAGGAGCTTTTGCTAACATGGCAGTGCTTGTCAAGAAGGGTTTGTGAGGTGGCATTTGGTAAATATAAGCGTATTGCTTATCTAAAATAGTGAAACATTATCATATTGGGAAACACAAATCAAAGAGTGGTAAGACAGTGTGGGGTTTTTGTGACACTAATAGAGCACAGACATAAACAATTTCTCCTGATAAACTGCACCTGTACTAAGAGGGATTCTTAGCAAGTGTTTCCTAACCTGCTCCTTGGCTGAAAGGTGTCTTCTGGGATGATGGGTTTGCTAAATGCTACCAGTGACTACAGCACTGAGGACTTTTGCCTTTTAGGAGCACGGCTGGTGTCCTATCACACATTTGTTCCCTGCCTGGAAAACCTGTAGCTGTAGTTGTTTTTTAAAAGTTTTCCTGAGATTTATTATATTTAAAATGTCTAGATATTTTCCCATGAGGATGCTCCTTCCCCAAGGGTTTCTGTGCTGATCCATGTCCGGGCATCTCCAGCTTCAGCAGCAGAAGCAATCCTGGGAGAAGTGGGGGCTTCACTGGCACCCTATTTCAGCTTCCTCTTGCTTCTGCAACCTCATGTGAGGGTCTCTTCCTGTTCACCAACTTTTTTCTTTCAACAGCTGGGTTGTCTATTTGAGACAGTCTTTCTCTGTGGGGAATTTCCTGCTGTTCCTCAAAATCAGTAATGAAAATGCATTACAGACACCACTGGCAATAAACAAGGTTCACTTTCACTCACCCTTGGTTTTAGCTGTTCCATTTTCCATGAAAAAAATCTTTTCAGGGAATTGGATTATCCATGTAATTGAATTAAAAGGACCAGGATCCAATTTTCAGTTCATCATTTAGTCTTGAAAATATTTTATTGTCTGCTAGGAAAATATTCTCTTTCAAACAGTACTTGCTTTCAGACTCTCTTACTGAAAGAGCTTCCATAGTTAATCTTCTTATATTTCATGGCATAAGATGCTTTCTGCATATCTTTTGTACTATACTACTACTACTAAAAACTCACTTTTATACAAAGTCAGGTCCTGTTACCTTAAATAAAGTGGAGTTTTGAAACTTTCCTGCAATTTTTTAAAGGCAATTTTTAATACCTAAAATTATCTAAATTCCCTAAATGAAACCCCTCAAATATGTCAGGCTCTGAAGAGCTAGCTAAGCAGTGGTGAGGAAATAAAAAACTTAAATTTACTTTAGATTATAGATTGTAGCATATTTATAAGCTTGCATAAAAATGGCTTTGGTAACAGAAGAAAGTCGGGAAAGTTGATTCTTTCAGGTTTTGATCCTGTAGCATGCAATTCTCTGTGATCAGGATCAGTCACTTAACGAGACAGAGCATTACAGTATAAAGCTAGAGTAAATGAAAATTGCCTTGGGCAAAGCACATCCATGTTTGGTTTTAACAGTAAGAGATTTTGGTGGCCAAAATGAATTACCAGTTCTGGGAGACCTACTCGCACTTTGCTCTAGAATTCATAATTCCATCCTTAAGAGTTTATAATTTTGATTTAATAGTTATTTACTACAATTAATGCCTTGATGCTGACAATTTTTCTGCTGCTTTCTTGTCCAGTATAACATAAAACTGTTTTCGGACTTTGAGACAGAGTTAAACACTGAAAATCTGAAGATGTTCAGAGTTCGAATTCTAATTTATTTTCCTACAGACCTAAAATTCAACTCTGGGATGATCACAAAATCAGCACATAGGTCAGAATGCATGTGTATGTGTGTGTACATGAGTATGTCATTACCTCCTGGTAAAAAGGGGAAATATTAAAACAATACAGAGACAGAAAATAGTCTCACATAAGAAGAACAGTAAATTCTGCTAGGAAATTACAGGTAGTACACCATACAGCAAGCCAAAATAATCATAAGAAGCCCCAAATATCCCATATTTCAGCAGCCTAAATCTAAAAACATAATCTAAAAACTCATACAAAAATGAATACAGAAAATACTGAAAAAAAATCAGAAAGCAAATCTCAGCCCACCTGAAGTTCCTGAAATTGCTTATAGAGCAAAGGATCCATGAGTTATGCAAAACCATTGTTATTTGGTAGCCAAATTCTTAAAATCATTAAAGTCAAAATAAATAAAAAATAAAATAAAGCAATAAGATTATAAACATTATATTTTCCAAGATGAGTTTATTTCATAAGAGTAAAAGCAGACCCATATTATTAAATGGATTTCAGAATTTTTTGTCTGAAATGACAGAATTGTAACTATATTAGTAGTTTTCTAAATGTTCAAGGGGGGGTTGGGTGGAAACATAATAACCTGAAATGCTTAGAATGGAAAAATAATGTTCCTTTAAAAAAAGAGAACACTGAAGAGTTTCTTTTTTATTTGAAAAATATCATGGAGTACTAGGATATATGTTGTGGGGAAGAAAATCAGAGTTAAAACTTGTGAATAGTAAAGAGACTTGAAAGGAAAACTTCTGTCTTGTTAAACAGCAGTCCATGATTTCATCACTTCCTTCATTATGTGATCACTATCACCTGCTGCTTTGGAACAGCCTTTACTCATTAGTCAACAAATAATTATTAGCCACACAGAATTTTAAAGGTATCCTGTAAACTGTCACCATGTTCAAAGGAAGGTCAGTTTCCAACTATCAAAGCTTGCAAAATACCACCATCAGCTTTAAAAGATGGTATGGTCTGTTAATATACTCACTGGGGTCCAGATAATTCTTGTTCATGTGCAGATGAACATTCAAATGCTATAGATTTATTAGAATATTTTTTAGCATAACCTACCACCATCATAAGTTTTTTTTTACTGCAGTTATTCATACTTTCTAAATTTTCAGGTTCAAAGTTGCTGCATGAATGAAGTGAGATTGAAAATATGGCACATAAGCAGTGGAATAAAATTTTGGGCAGAATCTTGCTTGATTTGGCAGCTCACTGGCCTCACATAGATCCAGCATCAGATTTCTGGAAATAGTTCATCTTCTTGAATGTCACATTTTAGGCATGCACTGCTGCAGTCTGCAATGCATGTTTTCACATTATCTATAACTGATTAACTACTGCAAACAACAGCCCTTTGAACAGAAACCATTTGCTATTCCCTCTACAAATTTTAGAGCAAGAAACACCCTGATTTTGTGCAGAAATCTGGCAAACTGAATCACAGAATCATGGAATTTTTTGGGTTGGAAGGCTGCTTAAAGATCATCTAGTTCAAAATCCCTGCCGTGAGGTTGCCCGCTAGACCAGGTTGCTCAGAGTCCCATCTAGCCTGGCCTTGAACACTTCCAGGGATGTGGCTTGTCCAGGGCTTTTTCCCAACTTGGTTTTTGCTATATTTGTACTTTAATCTCAGCTCTGCAACAGGCCTCTAAAGGATTAGGAAGGAAGTGAATAAAACCCTCACACCTCAATATACTCTAATTTAAGGAAAATAGACAGAAAATAGCAAATAGAAAGTCTACATTGGACATACGTTATGTGGCAGTGTCCACTGCCTTTGGTTTATACACCCAAGATGCACTGTCCAGGGGCACTGACTGACCCAACAGATCATCATGCCCAGTTTCTTTCCAGACTTGTTTTTGTGTTTCAATAGGAGGCTTCTCTATGACTCTATTTTCCTCTGCCAAAGGACAGCACCACATTACAAAGGCAGATATTTTGTCTCCTGCTTCTTGTCATTACCCGCTGAGTTTTAAAAACTCTGTTTATTTCAAATAATGTTCTTCACATTCTTATGTGGGCAACAAGGGCCTTGGGGTGAGAAGGATACTTTTAGTTCTTGTTTGCGGTTATGTTAAAATTATCGGGTCTCATCTCAGAAATTTCTGTTATTTCCTATATCTGAGGTTATTTGTCAAACAGAAATTTGAAACTGAACTTCTCTAAATCTTCCCAGGATCTACACAAACTTAATCCTGAATCTCATGCACATTTAGAGGAATTCACTGTGTAAATAAGTGGACGATGAAAAAGGCAATTTCTTTCTTCGGACCCGTGCCCTGGACCATGCAACTGTGTTTCGTTGTTCAAGTGAACTTCATTGAAAAAGAATCCAATTAAGAGATATTCAGGAGTCAGTTTTAGGAGCAACTTTACAACATTAATGACTGTCTACTTTTTTGTCATCAGCAGTAAATATTTACATGCATTTTCTCAAAATATCAACACAAGACTATTTTGAGAAGTTAGTTTTTAAATTATCCAAATATGAATCCTATTCCAGCTGACTCAAGATATAAAACCACAGGTATTGAAGATAACATTTAAGATCTGCTTAAGAATGACCCAGCTGAAGCTAGGCACATGCTTTACTACCTTATTGAACTGGAGCCTAGCAAATACAGTTGTGAGTGTGACATTATAAAACTATTTCAGATCATTAGCTCTATGGACTAAAAGTATAAAAAAGCACCCTGAAACAAGATCTATGTTTCTTGCTTATGTGCTGGTGATTTAATTTCCTTAGCCCGTCATCGTGCTCTGTCAGGGTAAATACATTCAACATATAGTTAGGTTTTTAAATCCATCAGCACAGCAACGCATTTAGGGAACAATGCCATCCCTTTTGTAGGAAGCAATTTTCATGTTGTTAGCATCTAAGATGAAAGTAACACATAACTCATTTAGGTAATGCCGCAGACAGACTCAGGTTAACTACAAAAGGCATCTTGGCATGTCACCCACAGTCTCCTGAATTTCTTCAGCTTCCCGTCTGCAGCTTGAGAGGCTTTGTAAACTCTGGGTGAAGAAGGAGATAGACAGCATAACAGAAAAATCTGTAATGCTTGAAAAGTACTTTAATAATGCTGAAGGGAAAAAAAACAAAACAAAAAACAAGGAAAAATAAGAACGATTTTGAGCAAAGTTGTCACTGGACAATTATGTCACACAGTTTGCTCGTTGTATGTCACTTAAACTATCTCTACCTCGTCTGCTTCAAACAATCTCTTCTGGCACAATAGGAATTGTGCAATTTATTTCACAGACCCCATACAAAAGACAAATCCAAGTCATTACAGTTTGAATCTCATATGAGATAATATTACATGCTAAATTTGCTCAACACAGGAAATATGATGCCAGCTTTAGCATAGTTTAGCTATATTCCCATTCAGTAGAGCATATGCTAACCATACATCAAACTTTCTATGGGGTTTTGTGGTAGATAATTACAAATGTACAATTCTTTATCTATGCATATTTACTGCTACTATTGTAGTAAAAAATGAAACAAAATTTCCTAAAGAATAACTTTCCTTTTCCTTCTGCAAGATATGTGTCTGCTGGTGTTGTTCCTGGTAGGTGAGAGCAGAGTTGCGTGGGTTGAGCTCCAACTGCATATTCATTTGGGCTTATTATGCTACAGAGCAGTGAGTCATGGCTGAGGCTGATAAAGGCAGGTGCTGCACCTTCCCTTCTGCACTGAGGTTAGTTTACATTTAAATTGTTTTGACAGTATAGTCGGCCTTTCATTAGTGTTACAGGGCTGTAACATCTCCCGAAGGAGGAACCAGAGCACAGCTTCCATCACACGTGGGTTTCCTTCAATACTGCCCTGACTGCAAGGAACTGAATTCTGCATTCAGGTTGTAAAGGAGCAACCCCTTTGAGCTCCACAGGGTACCACTTCTGACAGCCAACTAGTGCTTTCTCCGTCCCATTAAGGCATAAAGGGATGAAAAATGCAGCCTAAGCATCTGTGCAGGTTATTTATATGCAGACTGTGCTGTACATAGGTGCTGGAATAGTCACTTGCCTGAGCTGCTGAGCTCTCATCAGGTGCAAGAACAGGTAGAAACTTGCTGATATATCACCAGGAAAACAAGAAACATAGTGGAGCTGGCGAGATGGGGAGAACTATTTGCTGTTATAGACAAACCGTACTGCTTCCTCTAGGTCTGAGAAAGGAGATGATGCTCCGAAAGTTTTCCTGGGGGCTGCTTTAGCACTGAATGATCACAAAGTCCAGCTCCATTCAATCAGACTTGCAAAGAGTTTTAAAACTTTAGAGTTGTTTTTGGAGGGAGGAATGGTTGGTCATAAGTATAGATCCCAGCTTTATAAATCCTGACCAGCTTAATTAATAAAACTCTCCCAAAAATCTTTTGTTTTCCACATGTTCAATGTAAGTATCTATACACTTATACTTGTATGACATTTTCCTGGTGAATAATGCTATTTTCCATCTTCCAATAAACTTGTTAAAAACATGATAGACAATTTTGTTAAGGATTCAGATGGCAATATGGCATGAGGCACAAAATTATTTTCCTTTGCTTCATACTACAATTTAAATAACATTTGATTAGATTGGATTTAGAGCCAAATACTGTGAGTTAAAAATTCATTTTGGAGAAATCACACTCAATGCATCACCCATTGCATTTTGCTCTTCTAAAATAATCTGCCATCTGTTGAATGCGTTATTAATAACTTTGGATTTAGGGTGTGATTTTTAACAATCAGTTGCAATGAATAAAATCACAGCAGAAATTCCTTGACACAAACTACAAGTGAGACAATGGAAATCTGCATCTAATATTTGTCAAGTTGGACACAGGCCTTCTATTGTTTGGCTGTCTGCACAAAGTTTGTGCTAGGCATTATGCAAAGCCTGGTTGTTACCAACTGGGCTATCTGCAAAGCAGATTATTTTTAAAGTACGCCTTAAAATTTAAATAAAAAATATGGCTGAATTGGAAACAGCACTGTGTTTGCATGAAGGTTTGTAATAATGCAAATTATAGCCCCTTTCAAAGTGCGGTATTTGCCAATTAAAACAAACTCTGTATTTTCAAAAGTGCCAAACGATTTTCATTCTGAGAAAGAACTGATGTATTAAATGAGAGAGAAATTACACAAAAAACTCTGCTCTCCTGAAGCCCTGTAAAAAAGCTAATGCAGAAGAGCTACAATGGTATAACATGAAAATTGCAGCCAGTCAGTGCACAGACTATACCATAGACCCTTATCTTCTCTCATCTTGCTCAATGTTTCTTGTAGAACAGTAAAAGGCTGATGAAGAGGGAGCAGCATGTTGGAGAAAAGAATTTTTTAAAATTAATGATGAAATATATGTAAGAGACAGATGCTTTGAATATCTCTAAGGAAAAAAGGAGCTGCATGCTTTTCTTCCATTGTCCAAAAAAAAAAAAANTCAATTGAACAAAAAAAAAAAAAAAAAACCAAAACCCAAAATTAGACACCTAAAAATGGAGAAAGATGAATTGCTGCAGAGGAAACACACAATTATGATGTGGGAAGTACTGCAGCAAAAATCAGTATAATAACAGAAACAAAATCCCACACAATTAACATGTGCCTTTACCTGGGTTTGACACCTGTCACAATATCAAACTCAAAATTAACATGAGAAATCAAAGGCAGTTGTTGCCTAATGAGAAAAGACGTGCAAATGCATGACCAGTTAAGTACCAGGAAAACCACGGATTATTTTTATGTGTTATTTTTGTACGAGTTATGAACAAATGACAGATGAAATCTTCAGTCATTTGTTATTGTCTTTCATACCCACAGTCCTCACCCAAAAAAACATTCCTAACCCTACTGACAAAATGGGAAGAGAGCCAGCTTCAAAATAACCTGTTGACATATGGAAAATGATGGAAACAAATACTGCTGAGAAGCTGAAGGAACATCTGAAATGAATCATTTGAAAGCTGAGCATATGTAGGTGGATCTGGCCAAATTAGACTTTGCTAAAAGGGAAAAAAACCCTTTGGAAAAAAAAAAGGAAAAAGCGGAATGAGATAATTGTTAGGAAAGATAGTACTGTAATACTTACAGAGAATTGAAATAATTCAGCTTACAAAGAAAAATGCAGGATTTATATGGCCAGAATAAAATCTTCATCAGGAAAAAAAAAAAATCTAGCAATTCTTTCACTTTCTAATTACAATTCTATTAGATAGTTTTTAAAGCATATCCCAGTTAAGGTGAGGCAACCTGTTTACAATATATTTGCCCAAAATGTAAATTCAAAGCATTGTGTGTTGTATGCAGGAATCATTTCGTCAACTGCTCTATGAACTTGACCAGATGATTGCTCATGCAACACTGGAGCAGTTCCTGGTTTCATGTCACAAGGGACCACCTGGACAGCTGGGCTGAAACCCCAGAGCCTTAGAGCACCAGAACAGCAGTACTGTATTTGACTATAGATAGAAAGATTTCCTTCTGCAGTAACCTCTACAAAAAGCTGTAAGACAACTGACTTAATTTTAGTTTCTAAAAATTCTTATTGGGTTATTCTGAGAAAAAAATATTGGCTGAGCATGTATAGGCAAGGATATATTGATACATAGATACTTTTGACTATACTAAATTTACTCACAAGATGTCAGCTAATATGAAATTTACTAGAAGGCAAGACACAGGATTTTTTAAATGATTTTGGTCAGCCGAACTTAACTGTATGATTTATTTGGTGAACTTTTATATTTAGGCCAACTTCACATGCACTATGCACAGCAATTTACCAAGTTGAAGCAGCAATGATTACAAATTACACAAATACAGAACCTCCTAAGAATTCAGTTTGAATCACTGCATCTGGTTTCTGAAACAGCGTACTCTGAAAAGGAAGAAGGTTCTCCTTATGCTGGTATTTGTTGTAAGTTCTCTATAATTTGTTTAGTAAATTCCTTTCATACTGGCCCCAAACATTTATGACACCAAACAACATCCCTAAAATTAGCAGAGTTAAGTCTCATTTTCCAGACATGAAGCATCTGCTGCAGTCCTGATCTCTTCTAACATCTTGAAATGTAAAATTGTTATTTAGCGTGCTCTTGAACCCTGCTATCTGCCAACAAGAATCTTGGTCCTTTGAGATTTTTTTTTTTATTTTATTCTAGAATAAGATCCCTAGATATTATCTAGCTAGAATCATATCCTTATCCATGTTTTGCAAATCTGGATAACAGATTTCAGGAAGGTGTTTCTACAACAATTTGGTTACTACAATGTGAATTATAACCATCTAAACCATCTGCACCAGTTATAAATTCTAAATATCTCTTTCTTTGAGAATTTTTTTCTACCGACATCATCTCACAAGCTTAAAGTACATAAGTTTTGCTGAGCTCTTGTGTAAAATGAAGAATGTTATTCCATACACGCCACATAACTCTCACTTTGAAATATCCAGGACTTGCCACACTGACTAATTTTTTTGTACAGTGTGAACTGTAGTTATGCAGCATGTGATAGTTGAAAGACTTCCCATTTGGACTAGGTTTAGCAGGTCTGATGTAGTCTTTGATTCAATAAAACCACTGTTCCTCTTGGAGGTCTGCAGGGAGATTTTGAGAGGCCTCCACCTCGTAGCAGCCGTGGCCTTCTACAAAGCTGCAATTAGACCTTGCCTAGCATTGTTTGAAAATACTGATTCAGTGTATTTCAAAGGGGGTTTGGCTCCAGCAGGAATATGTATTTACTCTTCACCAAAATCAGTACAAATCCATCTTTTCTTTTCCACACAGGAACACTCAGATGACCATAGCTCATGGTCTTGAATAGCTATTTTGGTCATTACCTTTCTTCTAGACATCTGCATCACAGCTTTGGTAGATCACAGGAAGCAGTGTCTCCCTAAGTTTGCTGGAGAGAGCATTCTTTCAGATGCATATTATACCAAGGCTTACATATTTATTTCCACTTGAAAAATCCATCATGTCTGTTAAACTGCATGAAAAGTCACTAGCACTGCAAAGCCATGTAGGAGAATTTTTGAAATGCATGAAGAATTTAAGGAAAAGAGTGAGCACTAGGTAGCAGTCAGACCAAATTCACCTCTGTGGTACAATACGTTGTTCAGAAATAGGCATGACAAATAATTAAAATTTATAAATATCTAAGTTGATGAAGCATCCTATACCACCAAATCATAATTTCCAAAACTTCAAACTGACTATCAGAAAAAATAAGTGCTCTTCCTTAATCCTTGAACAGGCAACACTTTTCTTCAGTGTCCCAGATGGAGCACTAGGTCATGCAAGAGGGTGTTGGACTGCCTTGACAAGTACTTTTAAACTAAAACAGTGTGTCTAAAAACTCTAGGCTCTCCTAAAAATGGGGGAAGAATATGTCATGTCTATCCCAGGAAATCCTAGCTTGCAAACCAGCTTCGCTTGCAAAACTTTTGTGGTATGATACCCAATGTGCATATATAGGAATAGTTTTGACCAGGGCTGCTCCAAAATACATTAGTGTGGTGCATTTTAAATTACTGGCTTGTAGTTGCATCTGTTGCATTATTTATGATGAAGATTGTTTTCTAGCAATATTTACTGTTCTTTTACAGGGGTGCTATGTATGCATCTCAATTCTAGTCACCAGAACAAATCTTTATATCTAAGAAATAATTTTCTCTTCCCTTTCTCTAGACCTCACCATAGACATTGAGTTTTCCTCATTCAGTATCGTTATTTATTTTACACATTCCTTTTTTTCTTTAGCTATTTTATTGTAGCAGTATCTCTAGGTACACTACATAGCAGCACCACCCTGGTATCATGGCTACTGTAAAAATATAGGGTCACAATTCCAAAGCCAAAGTGGTTTTGATATAAAAAGGATAAAGACAAAAAGTAGGAAAAGTTGTTTAAACAATAAAGGTAAGCTTCATGTATTGCACATATTTGCATCTGTGGATTGTTAGAGATGACTCTTTGTGGTTGCAAGAAAACAGATGAAGGACATTACAGAAGTAAAAAAAGTGAAAGGACAGAGAAGGGAATTAGGTGCTGGAAAATGGGAAGCAGAGTGGACAGAATGAATGAGACTGAGCAGCTGAAAGCTGGGAAGAAGAAACATCCAACAGCAAGGTCGGTGGCACAAATATTGAAAAACTGCAGAGTTTTTCCACTCCCAGAAGTACTCAGCCATGGAGCAGTAACGAAATGCTACATTTGCAATTCAAATGGAAGGATCTTTCAGGTAACATGGACTGACAAAATGTGTGAGGAATGACTGGTAAAGAGAAACGTCTGTTTATTTTCCGCATCGATGACATCCTTCAGCTCTCTCAGTGGAAGCAGAACCATGCAGCTGATGCTTTGTGTCCTGGATTCTCACAGTTTGTCGGTATCTCAGTAAGATGTTCACCTAAACTTCTTTCATTTCTTGTAGTTCTGCTTTTAAAACATTGTGCTGTTAATGTTTCATCCAGGAAATATTTTTATAAATCTCACATACTTTCAGCAAATGCTTGTGTATATTGGCTGGCTTCCTGGAATAGTTTTAAATATAATTCTTCTGAAGGGCATCTTCTTACAACTTAAAACATGCCTTATAACAATAAAACTTCAATCTCCAGTCTTACCTTCCTAAAGTATCACATGCTGATCTCACTTTATTGATGGGTAAATCCCAAAAGGGCAATTCCAGAAGGCCCAGCTTGCTGTAGAATTATTTAGTAGATAGTTAATGTAGCATTGGTTGCTAAGAGCTGCCACCTTACTTTCCAATTAAAATATGTGTTTAAAATTTGTTCTTCCTGACATAGCTGAACTACAGTTACTGCATGACAAGGACCTGGAAACCTTCCAGCTTTCACTCATCATTGGAAGACTATTATACTGTATTAAAAGACATTTAAGTAATGCAAAATAGACCCTTATAAAGTCTGTCATCATTATCAGGGTTAGTGTTTCATATGAAGTGTTTAACCTCATCCCATTGTTCATCAATATCAAACACAAGGAAATGGTGCACTGTCCTATGATTCGCTCCCTCTCAAATGAACTCACGGAAATGCCAGCATGCAGTTTGTTCAGCAAACATCCCTCCTGGCGACAGCCAGCCTCCCCCGGTATCTCTGCCTTTACTCATCAAATGCTTTGTTCGTTCACAGCCCTTTGGACACAGTTATTTAAATCACATCAAGTTGGTTGCCAGTGGGTGGGCAGTTTGTTTGCCTTCTCTAAGATGCCTGCCAGGCTCACTCCAGGAGAGCCTGGAGAGCAGGCCTTGCCAGAGGTTCCGTGGTATTAGCCACGGGAGGCTTCTGGGGCCAAAACAGGGAGCAAGAGAAGTATCCTGCAGGCAAATGATAGGTTTTCCATGAGGAATTCTGTAGATGGAAGGCAGTTGAATCATGGTCCATACTGGGATTATGACTGCTTTCACAGCTGCCAGTAAATAGGACTTGAGGTATAACTTAAAGGGCCCTAAATGATTCTGATGCAGATACATACAAGTAGACAATCAGAATAATATTACACCTTACTGCAGCCAGGACTTTGGAGCACTCTCAAAATGATCAGACTTACTATTATGTACTGTCTGGCTCATGCTCCCGTTTCCTGCTTTATTGAGGAGCATCTGGGAAAGTGGCCAGGAACAAGCTGGTTTCTCCAAAAGAGACATTCAGGGATCTCTCACCTTCTGCTGGCTTCCTCCAGGGCTCCTGAGACACAGGCAGGAAGAGGGCTGAAGGTTGCATACCTTGCTGCAGTCCTCTCCCACATAACACCTTTCCTGAAAGCTGCTCAGCCTCTCTCAGCCCAAATGTGCATTCATCACACTCCTGGGTCGGGTGTAGTGACCCAAGGCAAGATCTGTAGGAGTCCTAAAACTAAACCTTTCAGCAGAGGCCTTTTAAAATCCAAATTATGGGAAAATAAAGGGCAGAGACTCAGAAATCTCAAGCCCAGGAAGAAAGCATAGACCTGTTGAGGTTTCAGCCTCTCCTCCAAATCTTTTCCATGGTAACCCAGTTCATGACAAAGCTGTGTTTCAGCAGACCCCCACACTGCTCTTGCTCAATTTCCTTGGTGCCAGTGAGCCTGGGTGCACATGCATAGCCCAGCCATAATAAGGACGAGCCTCCCAGACATCAGCTCTCCTGGCCACATCTGCATGACGTCACTATTCCAAGAAACTCAGTCAAAGGTTAACTTTCCAATGAAGTCTGCAGCATTGACCAATCCCCCACCTTAGATGCTACATTTGTATTTTGTAGACACAAATTTGAGGATGAAACTTTAAGCTTCTTTTGAATACGGTCAGGCCTTAAGGAGTATCATAATTGTGAGTGCTTGATACAGAGCTAAAACACCTCAATCAAGAATAATTTTTTTCCTATGTTGAGACTGTGCCATCTGCCTAGTCCTGGGAAAACATGGCCTAGTCCAGAGTCACTGGTGCACTTGAGCCCATTGGTGGTTTTGGAAACAATGGTCCAGGTCTTTTACTGGAAGTGGAACTGGGTGGACACCACAGCTGTGGCTGCACCACTCTTCATTTATTCACAGCAGCTTCTTCAAACAGAGACAAATTAAAAAAGTTCATAAAATCATAGAAATCGTGGAAAGGGACCTTAAACGTTCTCTAGTTCCAATGTTCTCTAGTTGCCATGGGTTCTACTAGACCAAGTTGCTCAAAGTCATGTCCAAACTGGCCTTAAACACTTCCAGGGATGAGCAGCCAGAACTTCGCTAGGAAAACCCTTCTAGTGTCTCACCACACTCATGGGGAAAGATTTCTTCCTAATACCTAATCTAAATCTACCCTCTTTCAGTGTAAAGACTTCATCCCCTGTCCTATCACTACAAGTCCTTGAGAAAAGCCCCTCTCCAGCTCTCTTGCAGTCCCCCCTCAGGTACTGGGAGGCTGCAGTTAGGTCTCCCCAGATCCTCCTCTTCTCCAGGCTGAACAAGTCCAACTCTCTCAACCTGTCTTAACAGGCGAGGTCCTCCATTCCTCTGATCATCTTTGTGTCCCTCCTCTGGACTCTCTACAACAGGTCCATGTTCTTCCTGTACTGAGGACCCCAGAGGTGGATCCAGCATTCCAGGTGGGTCTCACCAGAATGGAGTAGAGGGACAGAATCCCCTCCCTCAACCTTCTGGCCCTGCTGCTTTCGTGCAGCCCAGGACACGTTTGGCTTTCTGGGCTGCAAGTGCTCATTGCCAGGTCATGTTGAGCTTCTCATCCATCAACACCCCCAGGACCTTCTCTTCAGGCCTGCTCTCAGTCCATTCTCTGCCCAGCCTGTACTTGTGCTTGGGATTGCCCTGACCCAGGACCTTGCACTTGGCCTTGTTGAACTTCGTGACACTTGCACAGACCCACCCCTCACGGCAGTGAGGGTCCCTCTGGGTGTCACCCCTTCCCTCCAGCACGCTGGCCACACCACACAGCTTGGTGTCATCAGCAACCTTGCTGAGGTGCACTCAGTGCCAGTGTCTGTGTCACTGGCAGAGATGTGACACAGTGCTGCTCCCAACACCGACCCCTGAGGAGCACCACTTGTCACTGGTCTCCACTTGGACATCGAGTCACTGACCACAGCTCTCTGAATGTGACCATCCTGCCAATACCCTATCCACTGGGTAGTCCATCCATCAAATCCATTTATCTCCAGTTTAGGGACAAGGATGTTGTGTGGGACAGTGTCAAATGCTTTGCACAAGTCCAGGTAGATTATGTTAGTTGCTCTTCAAGAAGTTGTGCTAGCTGTCTGTTGGGGGTTAGGTTTTTTTCTTTCTTTTTGTTCCCTTTAACGTACAGAATTTTTTCCCATTAAGTTGCTAAAGAACTCTTAAGTACTTAAGAAAAACAAAGGATTGTGGCCAAGCCCTGGAGGAGAGGGGCTGATGAAAGGCAGGGATGGGGGCAGCACCAGGGGCACCTGAAGCTGTGCTTCAGAGGGGAACAGGAGGTGCTGCTCGGCCTTTTTGGGGAGAGAGGAGTCTCTGCTGCTGCTGCTGCTGGACCCTTTTCACGTGCAGCTGTTTCTTCTGCCGTGAGTGAACCCCTGCTTTGAACTGAGACCTATTTTACCATCTGCTTGGGGGGCCCGTGATCCTGAGCCAGCCTCTCCTTGCCGGGCTGGGAGCCGGGCTGCTGCCCCTGCCCTGCCCCCCGCGGCTCCCTCGGCACTGCTCTGGGTTTCACTGCGCTGCAGCCCCCGCTCCCCCTGCCTACCGAGACGTCCTACTGTCCCAGTTTGCTGTTTTCCAAGAGTCCTGCTGGGGCGCCGGGATCGAGAGCGTTCCTGAAGCAAAGCCTGCCTGTCCTCCACCCCTTCCCCTCCCGGCCGTGCCCCGTGTCTGCTGAAGCTCGCGCCACAGCGCCCCCTGCCGGCTGTGACCATCACTGCACCCAAGGGGACAGTGCCTGCAGGCCCAGGCTGGGACCGGGTTCCTGGTTCTGTTTGTTGTTAATGCCATAGGAGTTGTTTTTTGTTCACTTTATTATAAATACTAGTAAGAAACTGTTATTCCTATTCCTATATCCTCGCCTGAGAGCCTCTTAATTTCAAAATTACAATAATTTGGAGGGAAGGGGTTTACATTCTCCATTCCAAGGGAGGCTCCTGCCTTCCTTAGCACACACCTGTCCTTCAAACCAGGACACTGTCGCAAATCGCCTCGTTATTTTTCCTGTGCCTTAGCACAATTTCCAGGAAGATCTGCTTCATGATCCTGCCAGGCACAGAGGTAATTCTGGCCTGTAGTACCCCAGATCTTCATTTTTTTACTTTTTAAAAATGGGTGTTATGTTTCCCCTTTTCCAGTCAGTGGGAACTTCATGGGACTGCCATGACTTCTCAAATATGATGGATATCTTAGCAACTTCATCTGCTGGTTCCCCAAGGGCCTGTAGATTGATTTCATTAGGTCCCATGGCCACATGCACCTTAAGGCAGGTGCCTTAAATGGTCTCAGACTCAATCTCCTGCAGTGGGTGGTTCTTCATTCTCCCAGTCTCTGCCTTTGCCTTCTGCAATGTGGGTGATATGCTTGGAGCAGTTGCCAGTGAAGATTGAGGCAAAAGAGTGATTGAGTACCTCAGAGTTCTCCATATCCCAGGTAACCAGCTTTCCTCCTGGAGAGGGCCCACAATTCTCTTAGTCTTCCTTTCATCATCAGCATACCCAGAGAAACTTGTCATGTCACTCTTGATGTTCCTGGCCAAATTCTATCAGGGCTTGAGCTTTCCTAATCTGATACTTGGAGGCTTAGACAATTTCTCTGTATTTCTCCCATATTACCTGTCCCTGCTTCTATCCTCTGTAGGCTTCCTTTTTGTGTTTGAATTTGTTCAGGAGCTTCTTGTTCATGCATGGAGACCTCCTGGCATTTTTTATTTACCTTCTCTTTGCTAGGATGCATTACTTCTGAGCTTGGAGGTGATCCTTGAATATTAACCATTTCTCTTGGGCCCGTCTTCCCTCCAGGGCTTTATCCCATGGTACTTGACCAAGCAGATCCCTGAAGAGGCCAAAGTCTACTCTCCTGAAGTCCAGGGAAGTGAGCTTGCTGTGCACCCTCCTCTCTGCCCTAAGGATCTTACATTCCACCTCTGTATGCTGTCACTGCAGCCCAGGTTGCCTTTGAGCATCACATTCTTCACCAGCCCCTCCTCCTGCATGAGAACAAGGTCCAGAATAGCTCCATTCCTTGTTGGTTTTTCTATCATTTGGAGAAGGAGGTTATCACCAACATATTCCAGGAAAGCTCTAGAAATCTAGGGTTAGTTACAGAAATGTCTAGCAATGCAGCCCAGGAAGGACACACATGTGGATCTCACTAGTTGGAGGAGGTGAGTTTCCTGCAAGCCTAATCAAAGAAAGAGAAATCACACAATGTGATACCTATTACACTTGTGTGCTGTGAAACAAGGGAACAACATATGCTTTGTACTCAGCTCAGAGAATGATGTGTGTGAGCAGAAACAACTGTGCTGCAGCCCCTTGGTGTCTGCTCACCAGGACTCTGTTCAACACAAGATGATAACAAGTTAATAGGTATTTCCTGCTTAACAATTACATGAATAAAAAGCAGAGCAGCACATGCCAGACATCAGCAAAATGTGGCCAGCTCCCAGCCAGGGAAATACACCCTAGCAACAGATCATAAACCAAACACGAGAATAGCAGCACTGATGACCAGAGAAAGACAAAAATTTTTGTAAGGAATGGAGACACTCTGTGTAGTTGGGTGACATCCAACCTTCAGGATGGCAAGTAACTGCTCTGCAGCTATCAAACCAGCTGACTAAAAACCAAGAGCAAGAAAATACTCTTTTCTCTTTTTTCAGGAAGAAGGAGTATCTTGAGATACCTCAAATCCAAATGACTACAGATGAGAGAAAACAGCTGCACCAAGAAAAAAACCCAACTTCCTCTCAGCCCCAAATCAACTGGCCCAGCACATGTCATAATAGCATCCCGGTTCTACCATCATGATTTATATTTTGGTATTTTCACTACATCAAAAAGATGATTTAAGAGATAACATTTGCTGGAGTGATTGCTGTCAGAAAATACATTGAGTGCTCTCCCTTAGACTAACTGAAGCTGCAGCAGAGCCTGAAGCAGTGTTTAGAAAGGTATGAGTTGTCTCCCCTATGGCTGTTCAGTGAAAATGTTTGGGATGTTAAGTGCCATTAACTTGTCACAGCTTAAATTCTTCAAAATGGCAGAGGGTAGATGACAGGAAGGGATGGAGGAACAATAACTGCCCTGACCCTGTCAGGTAGGGAGATGGGATAACTCCTTTCTGGGTCTGTGGAAAGCTTCAGCTGAAAAAACGTGAACATTTTATTTCAAGAGACCAAAAGTAAATATTTTGATATTTCATTTTGAAATGGCATATTTCCTTTTGATAGAAACTTGTATCTCACAGAAAAGAAAAACATGCAGAGCATATCAGTAGAAAACCAAAGCAGTATTAAAAAATGTTTCACTTCTCTTCTGGAAAAAAAAATTACTACGTGTCTTTTCATTGACATGCCTGAAGTCATACTGGCTATTGTTTTTGTTTGTGAAGAAAAGAAAAAGTCCTGAATATTTTTAAAGTTAAGCTCAATTGGAAAAGTTATTTCAACTATCTCTTAATTTAGCTACAAGTTCATTAATTTCCGAGTTTTAATGGAGACCTGAACAACTGAGTGTAGTGATACATCAGCCAAGGCATGCACACTTGGAAGGGAAATGACTTTCCTCCCTTTTTTTTTTCCTTCCACTTGACCTTTGCTCAGAAATAAACCCCCAAGCAGACCTTACAGCCTCTCTAGTGCATGACCCCATTTGGGCAGCAAATCTCATCACCCCCATCCCTCCTGCCCCTCTTGTCGCCCCAGGTGGTGCCGGTGCAGAGCTGGGTGGCCCTGTGCAGAGGAGCTGTAAGCAAACAGGTGGCACGCCTAGCTGGCTGCAGCCCCCCGCTTTATTTCCAGGGACAGGCAGAGCAGCAGGTCACAGTGAGGGGAGCAGCAGCAGCAGGGCACAATGGACAGCAAGATCATGGTGACACCTTAAAATGCCAGCGCTGCGCCTTCCAACCTGTGCTAGGGCTCCAGGGCAGGACTGTGTTGGGTAAATGAGCTTGACAGACCACCACTGTCTTTCCTTCCCTCCCAACAGCTAAAATGGCAATATTAAAAAGGACAATATTGAAGAACTTAACGAAAACAGCAAAAGAATTAACCAGAAGCAATAAAACCCCAGCTGATACGCTTCTCTCAGGCAGAAGGATCCCCGACCACTACTTTTCCTGCTCTGCAATCACATGTCCAGCTTGTTCTTTTGTGCTCTCTGGTCACAAACAAAGCCAACACTGGGAGGACCCCAGTGAGACAGAGCAAGGACACCACTGAAGTTACCAAAATGAGACTTTGGAGACAGAACCCGCTTTTGTTCACTCCTAAGCTTATGAGTGGCTGCAGGCAATTTCCTCGGCCTCCTTTCATTAAAGTCATTCCCCAGGAGCTGAACTTAATTACTTCAGTGGGATTCATGTATGTTCTTAAGTATTCTCCCAAATCAGAACCTTAATTGCTCTGTGCCTTTGCTTCCCATCTGCAAGATAGGTTTAATGTTTGCTTTCTCCCGTGCTCCGACTATTGAGAGTCGCATTCTCCCAGTTGAAGCCTGTCTCACGGTCCCTGTCTGCTCAGCACTTTGTCTGATAAGGCTGAGGTTGCACTCGAGCTATTTTTGGGCCTTGTCACATTTCAGATGTGTAGAAGCCATGCTCCAAAACCTGGTGGCCTCTGTGTGGCTTTTGTTCCTCTAACAGAGACAAAATAAGTTGCTTGTTGATTTGGGAGCAAAGTTGCAAGTGTTTTTTTTACTTTAACACCATCACAAATAGAATAATTACCTGGCACTTTGGGACAATTTGCTAAAGATGCTCACACATTTCAAGAGGGTAAAATTACTTTATCCAAAGCAATTACAAAATAGCTAATTAGTGAAACTGACTGTGAGCTCTTACAAATGTGCTTTGTGGAGATGATGCTTTTAGTGCCAGACAACAAGCCTCCAGTTTATGAATTATTTTCAGGTAATGAAGAAACCTTTGGAATGCAATAAACATATTCTTTTCATCTGAGATTTTCTTAGCCAAGATGTGCATAGATTCCCAAATTAGTAAGTCAGTGTTCTTGCCACATGCCTTCCCTACAGTCTCATTGTACCATTGCAACTTTTTCAGGTGAGCAGCAAGAGAATCAGTGGAGCAGCTGGGCAGCAGCTTCGTGAGAGGAAGGACAGCCAAGACATCATCACACCTGGCACAAAACATGCTAGGGGCAACTCCCAGGTTAGTGTGCTCACTGCTGCTCTCTCGCCAGAGGAACTCTCTTGTGTATTCAGGACCAGCGGCCACAGAAAACAGCTTTGGAAGAGCTTTCTAATTCTGATATAAGGATTAATCACCAATTAATTCTTTCTGTCATCTCCCTGCATGCTGACAAAACACCTGTGGGTAAAAAGGGGTTATCTTGGCCTTTCTGGCTTGCCATGTCAGACAGTGGGATCCAGGAAAACAGAAGATAATTCATTTCAGTGATTCATGTTTCGATTCTACTAGCTGATAAAAAATGAACATGGACAAAATATCTTTGCAAAAATATTACTTTAAAGTTCTATGGGGAGAACAATCACATGTGAAGAAAAATGCAGTCTTTGGGTTGTTGGAGTTTTATTTTCAGACAAAAAGTACCCTTTATGTATGAAGTAATTGTTGCAGGCTGTGAAATTAGTCTTAAACATAAGTGATGGACAGGAGTGACATAGCTTTACAGAATTAATAAAATGCAAACTGGAGAGAAAGCGAGTTCCTGGATTTTTTTTTTTTTTTNTTTTTTTTTTTTTTTTTTTTTTGAGAACTGTTAAAGCAATTGCCAGCAGAACATTACACCTCAGTGTACATTTAGGGACATTTTGCAGTAAATAACTTTTATAAAAAATTCCAGACTATGAATTTAGCATAGAATTTTAAACCATCTGTGCACTGTCACTCTAACAATGAGATCTCACTAACTTGTGTGTTTTACCCATATGATCTGATGCAAGTGGGAATAGGAAGAAAACACTAAAGACTCCATTAAAATCAGAGATAACACAAATAAGTATTTCATTCTTTGTGGGTATAAAATTTCTTTCATTTAATTTTAAAACCCCACCCACATTTAGGGTTCTCTTCATCTGTGTCAAAAGCTAGAATTTATGTTTATAGAGCTACAAAAGCATGGATATTTTGTACATTAAACTTCACAAAGTGGAAAAATGGACAATTCTATTCCTTCTGCCCATATAATTAGGAAAGAAATTGTGGAATATATGGGTGCATTTTTTAGTTATAACTTCTGTTTTACAAATTTGCTTGTTTTTTAGATCGAACTTTCTTATAAATGAATGAAACTGTAGTAAGTCTGTTTTAAAAAAAAGGCCTTCCTTTGGTTGTCTCTTATTCCATGCAGGTCTCTGATAGCACTGTATTAATGCCATAACAGAAATATAAGAGCATTATTCAAATCTGATCTACAGGTATATAGCAAACTCATATTGTTAATGACTGGCAACTCCAAATGTGACCTCCACATTTCTGAATACCCAAATTATAAGTAGGCAATAGAACTACGGTGTATTCAGTATAGGAAAACAGAATGAAACGAAGTAAAAAATAATGGATTATTAGGCATTACATGTTAGCTCTTAACAATGATGTCTTCCATTGAGGGTTCATCCATTGCTCCAAGAAGTAATGTAGCAATGTTGCCTTCATTAAGACATTTGGCTACCTTGAATAGACTCTGGGCTAGCTTGCAGTTCTTATATCTTAGGCCAGAATGGAATGATTTTCTTTTCATAAAGAAGACCTCATTCCTTATTTTTAAATGCATCAAGCAGCCATTTTTAAAAAAGTTTTGGTTAATAAATTTACTTTAGGCTTCTCATTAATGATACATTAATAACTGCATATTCCCACATATTTACTACACACTTCTAATTTAAAATCTTTTGCAAGGAGCTGACCTTCACACCTGTCACAGTTAGAGCTGCATTATATAGCATAGCTCATCCCTATTGACAACTGTAGCATGATTACCAAGCAAGACAAGTTGACTGGTAGACATCAATAGCAAACTATGGTCTGGAGGATTTTCCTCCCTGTTTTCTTAATGTCTTGCCAGTTTTTTTAACAACCTGTTGATAAGAAGCAATAAATCTACTCAAGTGCTGACAGGGACAATCCAGACAATTGTTTCTCTCTGACTGAGGTAGAACAGGTTTTCTTGGTTTGTTTATTTGTTGAACATTATCTAACACTTATTCCCTTCTGTATGTGAGAAATTTACTATGTGTTGCCCTCTGGCAGATGTTTGAGACAGTGTCACCTACACTAAAGCTGTATATTTAGATGTACAGCAGGGTCTAGACTTGGTAATCATCGTTAATCTCTGTGTCAGCCTGTGGTTTATGTGCCTGC
The DNA here is from genome assembly GCA_013390045.1 of Picathartes gymnocephalus. Taxonomy (NCBI): domain Eukaryota; kingdom Metazoa; phylum Chordata; class Aves; order Passeriformes; family Picathartidae; genus Picathartes; species Picathartes gymnocephalus. The sequence goes on from WEKY01063620.1 coordinate 87,244, forward strand.
TCCAGCATAATAGATACTCTCTCACCCAGATGGGACACCCACTTAACCCTAGAACATCACTACATTACACAGATGCTATACCTGCTAGGTCTTTCCTGTCAGTCCTGGAAAAGATATAGCATGTGCAGGTTTCACTAGGCCAGCATTCCTGCCACCCTCTCCATAGCTAAGGCTCTTTCCAACCCCTTTTCAGATGTCCTCGTCTTGAGAAAGACAGCTGGCAGCTGGAGGAAGCATGTCCTCGTGCCTTAGCCCTGACCAGCAGAGGCATACCTTGCACGTTCCCTCCTCAACACCGCCATAAATGCTGGGACAGTTAAAACCATTCAGACTGAATGGTTTTTGTTCAATGCAATACGTCATTGCAATGGTATGGCATCATGCAAGCACAACAAACTATGTAACAAATACACTCAAAAATTACTCTAAGATTCTGGACATTTTGTGTACATCAAGGATCAGTAGAGTTGTTCTTTACCATTTTCAAAAGTGTACATCCATTCTTCTGCATCTGTGTCCTGGTTTGAAGGAC
>WEKY01063625.1:9229-22509 GCA_013390045.1 Picathartes gymnocephalus
TTTTTCAATTAAGTCAACATAAGGGCAAGAAAGGACATGGTTTGGAGATAGTATGCTGGATTTCCTGGTAGGCAATGACTTGGTTTCTGTAACTGCATAACAGGCATAAAGGTTATCTGCTTTCATGCAGGGTTAACAGATCTAGTAGGACAAGAAAGTAGTATGAGACATAGGAAAACTAGGGCACGTTGAGGGTTGCCTGGAGTGTTGGAGGCGTAACAGAGTCAGTGTATTCATTGAACAATTTCTGTGGCAGCTTGAAGGCCATCAATTAGCAGGAAGGATAAACAGTGCAAAGACTCTTGTTTGGATTCAACCTGATGAATATCTGTTGGAAAGAATCTTCCTTGCTAGTGGGAACAGCCTGTACGCAGTCCAAAAGCACAACGCTGTGTGCAGGTGGTAGTAGAAAGTCCCTTTCTGGTGAAGCACTGAGCTGTGGCATGCTGTCCTACTGGCTTGTCTGCATGGATCAGCTTGTGGGTGATAATGCTGTAGCTGACTTCTTGAGTAGATAATGAACTTTGAAAGAGAAATAAATGTGTCTGAGACCTTTCTGAATTCAGCTGTCCACTTAAACAAAGTAGAAAGTTTTAACTGATTCACCTTCAAAATTTATTTGAATTTTCCTGAGTATAAGGATACAGTGAGCACAGGATACAGTGACTCTTGTCTTAACCTAACCTTGTGTGCAGAATGTGTAGAGAGTGATACTGTCTTGCTTACATAAGCAAGGCAGGCAGTAATCGTCATTATTTCATACTGTTGGGATTTTGAATGCTAAAGGGTCTCAGCACCCTTTGTATGTATAGAGTTTGATTTCAATGAAATGCGAAGAAGATATTTTCACTGGTTAGGTGTGGGGCAAGAAAATTAATTCACAGAATCACAAGATGGGCAAGGTTGTAAGGGACCAGAGTGGGTCATCTGTTCAGCCTCCCTGCTCAAGTGGTGTCATCCCGGAGTACATGGCATAGGATTGCTTCCAAATGGTTCTTGAATATCTCTGTTGAGGGAGACCCCATAACCTCTCTGGGCAACCTGTTCCAATGTGTGGTTAAAGGCACAGTACAGAAGTTCTTCCCTCATATTCAGGTGGAACTTCCTGTGCATCACTTTCTACCCTTTGCCTCTTGTCTCATGGTTTGGCACTACCAGGAAAAGCCTGGCTCCATCCTCTTGACACCCTCCCTTCAGGTACTTACAGACATTGATGAAGTCCCCTTCTTGGTAGTCTCTTCTCGAGGCTGAACAGTCCCAGCCCCCTCAGCCGTTCCTCATAAGCGAGATGCTCCAGTACCTTCATCATTTTTGTTGCCTCCTGCTGAACCCACTCCAGGAGCTCCGTGTCTCTCTTGGGCTGAGGAGCCCAGAACTGAACACAGCACTCTAGGTGTTGCCTTAGTGAAGCTGAGTAGAGGGGCAGGACCATTACTCAACACCAGGTCATCTCCACAGCATGTCTGTTCTGTGTGATGTGTGTAGTGGGACATTGTTCATTAAACAATGAAAATAAGATCTTGTAGCGGGAAATATTTGGCAAAGTCTGAAGGTTTTGCAACGTGCAATATTATTAACAATGGATGTTTTAATGAATTAGTTTATGAGAATCCTGTGTAGCACTGTATGTTAAACGCAGAAGAATGCATAGTCCATTGCAAAGGTGATAGGTGGTGTAGGAAGCAATTTCTGACATAATTTGTGATTGACTTGCATTGAGCCTCTTACCTTCTACAATTGCATTTTTGGAAACAACTTAGAAGATCAGTAAAGAGAGGTTAAATGTCCATGTCACCACGTTTTAGAGTCGCAGATAACGAGGAACTTCCTTGGAAGCAACTGCTGTTGGCTGCTGACAAACCATTGGATGATGTGGTGCCAAGATGATTGGTCTGACCAAGTCATCTTTGTACTCTGTCCCTTGTTTTCAGCAGTTCTCTTCTGTTTACTTGCTACAGGGTAATGTGCAAGTTCTCATTTTATTCTGGAAGCAAGGTGGAAGTCAGGATGCTGCTAAAGCTACCTGGAGCAGCTCTCCTATGAAAACAGACTGAGAGAGTTGAGGCTCTTCAGCCTGGAAAAGAGAAGACTCCAGCGAGATCCCATAGCAGCCTACCAGCACCTCAAGGAGGTTACAATAGACCTGAAGAAGGGCATGTATGATAGGGAAGGGAGAATGGATTTAAACTGAAAGAGGTTAAGTTTAGAGTAGATGTTAAAAAGAAATTCTTCATTGTGCAAATGGTCAGACACTGGAACAGGCTGCCCAGAGAAACTGTGGATGCCTCATTCCTGGAAGTATTCAAGGCTAGGTTGGATGGGGCTCTGAGCAACCTGGTCTGGTGGGAGATGTCCCTGGCCGTGGCAGAGAGGTTGAACCTGCATGATCTCAAAGGTCCCTTCTGACCCACACCATTCTGTGATTCTATGATTTTTGTGCATGCTGGGAGAATGGTAGTTAGGTTGTCCCTGCCCTGTGTTAGTCCAGCTACACCTGGTACTTGGGAAAACTCTGAAACTGGAAGCCCATGAGGTGGTAGTGTAGCCTTTATAAATTTACTTAAAGTGTGCCACTTTAAATTCATAGTGCTCACCTGACATATGAAATAATTTTTCTGCACCTTCCTTTTTTTTGGAAATCTCTATTCCTTTTTAGTGTGACTAAGTTGTGAATCTAATCATAGTGCTCTGTCTCTGCTTTTAAATTTGTCATTAAAAAACATGCCTTGTTATGCAAATAGTTATTCAAACTTGTTTTTCTCTGTACTTTTTCTTTTGGGGCAATTTAGGCCAGAAGTGAATGTGAAGATTAGGAAATCTTTTCATTTTAGTGCTGTGACACCCTTTTGCCAAAGGAAATTATTTCTTGAAAAATGGGACAATGTTTGAAAAGCGCTAATGCTGACTAAGAAAAAAACCCCTCAAGCTCGAAGTCTGATAACCTATTTTATCAAACTTGGAACACTAATTCTTCAACAACTTACAGTGAATTTGTACTTTGACATAGCTGGCTTTCCCTTTCCAAGTGTATGATAGGCTGTTTGTATCTAACAAAGGTCAACTGGTGAAATTATTCTGCGGCTCTGGGAAGAATGTGTTGCTGCCTTTTAATATGAAGATACATATTTGAGGAAACTTGAATTGTTTTTGTATATAAAACTATGAAGGAGTGTTGAAACATTCTTACCTGTGTGGCTATAATCTGAAATGTAGTAGAGTATTTATTGTGTTAGGCTTATCATAGACCTGGTATTCACATGTGGTGGTTTTCTTAGTTACAGCAGTAGCTAATAAATTTTGTTACCTGCTCATGACAAACTTAGCAAAGCAGAGGATCAGGAACCCAACATGAATTTGGGGAAAATAGCTTATTATGTATGTGTGTAAGGTGAGGAGTGTAAGTTGGAGTTTTAACTTCCCTGCTGGAGTTGAGCCAGTTTCCTCTCCTATTCCCCCAGCCCCAGAGGAGGAGCTCCCCAACCTCCCTCTGAATTCAGCAGGGAATGCTTAACCTTTTAAAAGCTTAGTTATTTGGGAGCTCATTATTAAGAAATTGTACTTCTTGAAAATTTAATTCTGCTTGGCAAATCATCCTCTGCAGGCTGGTTCCACTTGCCCTTTACTCCCCGCTCAGTCTTCACCTGCCGTTTCCCTTTTTTCTGTCTTCTAATTTGAACATTGTCTCTCAGGTCTGAGGGAGTCATTTGGATTAAAAGAAAAGCCCCTCATGACTTGTAACATCAGGCATTTTCATGTCATGTAGCAATAGGCCTGAGACAAAGGAAAAATAAACATTGGAAGCAGCACTTACCTGTTCCCTAAATAAATTGGATTTTTTTTGAGGGTGAGGAGAAATTATTTTTGTTTTGCTAGTCCTTTGGATTCTGTTTGTATGAAACATCTGCTACATCATATGTAAGAAGAGAAGGCCAAGAGTAATAAAACATTTCATTAATGTTTAATAACATACCGATTAGCAACCCAGCAAATGTCTTATGCCCGTGGGAGATTGGCATTTATTTGATTAATAGATTTATTGCAACCTCCTCTGGTTACGATGGCATGTGTAAGGTTCTGTGGATGTTGCAGACTCCCTGAGGACTGATGTTAAAGGCATTTCTATACTTAATCTCTTCTAAGTTGAAGAGTTAAAAATCAAAACATGAGGAAAAATCTGACTGCTATTTCTGTGAAAGGAAAAGTATTTTTACTGTAAGAGTTTTTAAACAGAGATCCTCTGTGCTTCCACTGAAAAGGAGTGGCTATTATTATCTCTGAAAGCATAGGGCTGCCTTTTATCAAATAGTTTTCCTTTCAATTCTTCTTCTTCTTCTGCACTTTATTTTAGTCTTATAAAGGACTTGAACAATTTCTCTGAGTTTCAGACTTAGTTCTGTTTTTCTGACTTCCATCATGGGTGCACTGCAATTCCTCCTGCATCTGGACTTGCTGCTGGCAGAGCTCAGCAGATGCTGTAGAATGGAAGTGTAAAACTGAGCTGTTCATCAGGTCACAGTATTTGAAACAACCACTTAAGAACGATTTAGTGAATTTCAGGTTGTGGTCTAGAAGTGACCTGATGCTGGAAATCAGTTTGTCTTCCAAGTTTGCTAGCTTCCAGAGCTGGAAGGAATTTAGATATGGTATTAAGTCTCTCAGAGGCTCTTAAACTCCACTTCCATTCAAAGAGGCAAAAATGAGCTAATGAATTTGTCTTTCACTGCTCAATTAACTGCTGAGATACAGGAAGAAAATGAAAGAAAAGTCAGATTTTTTTCTTCTGTTCTCCCAGAAGAGAGCAAGGCTTGTTTTATCTCTTAAGAACACAAATAGGCCATTTCTGTTTGCAGTTATAGGAAACTATGTGTAATAGCTGTGTGAAGATCAAGTTGTCTGCTTAGGGACTGCGTTCTGCGTTGGAAAGAGCAGCCCGGAGATGACATAATATGGCACTTGCCATTCCTGACTGCCTAGGGGGAAGAGTTAGGACCTGGAGAGGACGTGGTCTCTTCCTGAGAAGGGATGTAACGGCTGAGTTTATTGGGAGCAATAATAGAACAGAAGGAATTAACAGGGTGAAAAGAAGGTGTGTGTGTTAGTAGCTCAGATTTTCATCCAGTGCGCCTGTCAGCTCACTCATTACTGCATAGTTGTAGTTCAAATCTGTCTGGTTCTGAAGGGGCTAATGAAATCTAGCCCACCTTTGTGTTAGCTTTGTGACTTTGTTTCACTCGTTATTCTAGAGCTTTAGTTTAAAGCATATTTTTGACTCCTGCAGCCCCTGCCTGCTCTTTAATTTCAGTCGAGCTGTTGATAAGTCATGGGTTTGCAGGTTGGGAGTGTGCTGGTGGCCCCACCTATGCTTGCCTGAACCCTGCACCTTCAGCTTGCCCTGGCCTGGCTCCAGCTCCAGCCCAGCACACTGTGCCCACTGGCTTCTTCAGGCAGGTCCTGCCTGCTGCTGCCGCATTCAGAGCTGACACTTTTTGCTCTGTACCCATGCCAAGGCTGAAGGTCGCTGTGCTCAGTAATAAATTTTGGACAGAATACAGCTGACGCAAGTGTTTTGTGCCTGTGACTTGTTCTCGGTGTTTGCAGGCCAGTGTATCAGGAACACTTTGCGGTGCAGCGTTGCTGTGCGTCTCCATCATTTGGGACTTCAGGATCTTAATTATGAGATCTTTTGGGATGAAAAATAGTAAAAAGTGCAGCAGTGTTGTGGATCTTGGTAGCAAGATGTAGCTCGGTTTGGAGCCTTTGATTCCTTTGGGTTGTCTAGTAAAACAGAGCATGATGCAGCCACAATGCACTGAGTTGCACAGAAGTGCATATATAAGCATTTTGTATCTTGGACCCCCTGGCAGCTTCCTCTGCCTTGCATGGCATGGTTCATGTGCACTCGTTATTCTCATGTTGTAAATACTTACCCTCTGCATTTTCCCTTTGGGATTCCTGTGAATGGCAAGCAGGAAGAGATAAAAGGAAGGGGTGGACAGTGAGAGTATTTAAAGCAGCAGTTCTATATTTGAACTGCAAACTGCTGATGGCTATCACCAATTTTTTGTTTAGTGTTGTTTCTTTGTTTTTTGTTTTCCTCAGGGAATCAGAACGTCAGCAATATAGAAATCAATATTTGATCTATGTTTCTAGGACTTTTTGGATTATAAATTTGAAATGTTTCTATAATTGCTAACCCTCAAAACTGCTTCTGTGCACATGCATGTGTTACACATTGGCAGAGGTTGCAGCAGGGCAGGGTATGTGGACTTTGTGACCTGCTAGGCTACAAGTATTTAACAGTCATCAATGGAACAGCAGGAACTGGGTGGTGGATGTTGTGGCATTACAGCTCTTGGTATGTCATAGATGCAGATATTTTATAAGTAGTATTTGTTTGTTGGCATTGTCCTCTATATTTGGATTAAAGGTCATGATTGAGTGAGTTTGAGACTAACAGATGTGCTAAAAATGGAGACCACTCCAAATTAGATCTGCTGGTGCTGTAAATATGCTGTGACTGACAGGAGGAAGAGTCTGGGGCTTTGTCCTAATCCACACCTAAAACATAAATGAGGAAAACTGTCATCCCTGTTGGTATTTATCTCTACTTTAAATTGCTTGCCTAAAAATTGGGCTTTAACATGGGTGGGTAGCTATTGATGGCCAGCATGGACAGATTCTGAGCCCAGGCTTTGGTAGTTAAGCCCCTTTTCCACTCCTTTTTCCTCCAAGCACTTACATATTTGTGATATCTTGGGCCAAGATGGATGTAGGAATTGGCCTTTTTTCTGTAAAATGTCTGACTTATCATGTATCTGTGAAAGTCAGTTCTGTGAGAGTAATTTCTGTAATACTTTGCTGACAGCAAGACAGTGTTAAAAGCAGTTTTTGATTGATGGAGTTTGAAATCTATCTTTGGAGGAATGGGTAAGGCAACTACAGGAGTTTTTAGAGAAGATACAGTACAGCTTTTATTTTGTGAACTGTCCTACTAAGCTTAGGACAAACCACGCGTACTGGGATTGTAGCTTTAGTAACAATAATTTGCTAGATATGCTGGGGTTTGTGATCCCACTGTCCCTTGGTAAACCTGTGAGGTGCTATTTCAATGACATCCTCTGTGGTCTTGAGTCTTTTTGTTTAGGTAAGTTTGCAAAGCTTCCTGTAGGAGGGATGGCTTCGTTGTTGTGCAAGCAGCTGTCTCTGCAAGGCATTGAGCGTAGCTGGCAAGGATCACACTGAAAGTCCTCTCAGCATGCGTCTGCTGCCCTGTGCTTGGAGTGCAGCCTTTTTTGTATGGTCTGGAGGGTCAGGATAAAGAGGTTTTTTGCTGCTGGATGAAAAATGCTTCGAAACTCTCAAGGTTTCAGCCTCAGCCTGTTCTCAGGGCAGGCTCAACAGTGCAAGCAGGTGGAGGTGAGTGGACGTGAGGAGTCATTCTGGCTGGAGAAGTGCGAAGAAGCAGGGGGGAGAAAAGCAAGCCCTGCTGCTTCATCACTGTCTTCATGCCTTCTGCTGGAAACTGGTTTCTTCCCCAGTTTGCCCATGGCTTTCTCTTCCTGCTCTTCACTGTGGGAAAACCTTTATGAAGGATAAGAAATGTGGTAGAATAGAGCAGAGAAAAGGAGGAAACAGTAAATAAGACATGTACAAGAGCAGGAATAGTGTGTATACTGAGAAATTTGAATCTACCTGTGCTGCTTCCATCTATGCATAATGCCACAGTTCATGCAATTACCCTCCATTTTCTGGTTTTTTCAATCTGATAGAAGAACACAAGGTATTGAGCTTCACCATTTGAAGGTATTACACAAAGAATAATTACAATTACTTCAAAAAGTGCAAAAATAAGCATTGACCTTAGTTGCTGGTCCTACTTGATTTAAGCAATAAGTCTGATGCTGAAGGTACTTGTTGAATTAGACTGGTAGCTTATCCTGCCTTTCCATCTAAAAGGTATCTTCTCTAACAGTTCAAGACATACATCATTTCATCTGTTTAAAATAACCAGGTCATGTTCTTGGTGTGACACAAAGCAAAAATATAAATTCCTAATTTCTCCCACTTCATCTGCACTGAACATAATCCTCAAAGAACCTTGCTGAGACTTTTAAAAGGCAATTTAGAAGAAAAACAAAAAACAAAACCCAGCATGCCCTTTAGCTAAAGAAACTGAGGAATTCTCTTCTGACCTGGATCTAGGTTATATTTCTCCACTTCATTGGATGTATATTGACAATGTCGTGCTGACATGAACTGTACAAAACCTTTCACCTTTATTTGCTCTAGTCTAGCTCAGGAACTTGCAAGTCCATAAGGCCTCATCTCTCATCCAGTCATTTTATCCCCTGCTGTAAGAAGGGGAGGAAAAAGAGAACGGAGAGGGTATGAGGCAGGGAAAAGGCAAAGAATCAGACTAGGAGTGATGAATGTAAACTGGTTTAGCTCTAGGAATCCCAGGATGGTGAGGAAAGGGAGTGCGTGTGGCAGGGAGTGATGGTTATCTTAGTCTGTAATAGTAGATTACAGTAGCAGGGTAGAAGTGACCTTGCTTTTGGTGGTATTGTATCACCTGCAGCATTAGCACAGCTCTGGGGGATTGGGGTTGTAACTTCGGAGAGAAGACATGAATCTTCATGCATGAACTTTATTGGCTGTACTTTGAAGTTATAAATCTGATGTCTTGGCAATCTTTAACCAAGTCTTTAACCTTGATGAACAACCAGTTTTCTTCAATATAATGAACAGATAAGAGGCAGTCTGGTCTAGGAAAGTTGTCTTCATAAGTGATGAACAGGGTTTTGTCACGTGACATTTGCTTCAGTAGTTAGTGAAGGCTTAAATGCACTGATCATGAAGCAGTCTGCATCAGGAGCCTTTGTCTTCTGGATAAAGAAATCTATTTTAGATAAAGAAATCGAACTGCAGAAAATTTGCTGAGTAACCCATTCATAGTGCTGTTGGTTTGCGGCTCCTCAAAGGAACGTGTGTCGCGACAGCACGTTTGGTGGGAACAGATGTCTGCTGGGTCCTCTCCTGTGGCAGGGCTGGTACTGAAGGCTATTGCTTTCTGCAGTGCTTACCAGGCCTGGTACACTCGTTCAGTTAGAAAATGAAACACTTTCCTTCAGGTTGAAAGGGTGGGAGAACAGGAAAGTCTAACAACCTTCTCTTCTTTGAGTCTTTGACTTTGCATCCACGTTTCTTGGAAGACAAAAAATGATGAGTTAAGGATAAGCATGAGCCTTAGGTTTTCATCCACCCTGTATTTTCAACATGCACTGTCAGCGTTTCTCATCAGGATGTTTTGAAATAATTTTAGTTTGCATTATCTTTAGACGTGCATTTTGTCTCTTGCACTTGGTGCATGACATCTGTCACTGTTCATTTCACTAAAGATCTTCTGGTTATAATCTGATATTTCCCCTTCCCCTCCATGCATTTCTGCACTGGAATTTAACAGCCCACATAATAATGTGAAAAGGTTGTTACTTATTTAAGATGTATACAAGGAAGTATATGGTAAAGTGAGCTTACTTGAAGTATATGTCTTTGAAAAAAATTAATTCTTTAACATGAACATCAGTAGCTGTTCTCCTGCCGTATCCAATTTGAACTTTGCGATTGTTCAAGTATTTCCAGTTTTAATTCCACCAGGGAGTGGTGATTAGAAATCAGCTTGGTTTTAAGATAGCTGAGGTGACTATTTGGCTAAGATGGCAGTTTAGATATGTTTTCTTCTGCCTAGTCACAGGACGCAAGATATAGGTTACTGTGTAACTGGTTTATGACTTATCCCTGATATTAGCACCTCTTGAAACGTTCTTTGTGCAGCTGCAGCAGATGGTCTGGATGAGAGCGGAAGGAGATGGATCAAAGTGGAAGGCATCACAGTGGGCATAGACTGTGCTTGTGCTAGGATGAGATACCAGAGTATAAATATAACTTCAGGCTAGCATTTGAATAACTTTTGCTGATTTCTTTTTTCCAGTGTAACCAATCAGCATGTACACACTATCTAAAGAACACGAAGCGATAACCTGACTTAAAGTATGTACGGGTATTTTAAGAAGCTAGTGGAGGTATTACCAAAATAATATTTGCACGTTAATGCTTAGCATATTAATGTTTCTTCCAGTAAATCCATGAGATAAAAAGTGGTATTCCCGTCTCACAGTCAGTAGGAGAAAGGGGAAAAGAAATTACTTGCTATATGTTGGGCTATGAAATGCTGGTAGAATTTGGTCGAGGTACTAGAACCTCCAGTGTTAGGTTTAGTCATATAGTAACACTTAAGTGCCATAAAAACCAACCGGATAAATTAATTTTCTGTCATAATAGGCGATTCTGTAACCAATGGGATCTACAGCCATCCCTGCTTTGACTCACTAGTCGAAATCTGCCCCATGTTGTAAGGTCCAGGGAGATAGCCCATGGCCAGCAGTGGTTTGGACAAGACAAGAGAATGAGATTCTCTTGATCTGAAATTTGAATTGTCCTATGCAGCATGGGAACCCCAGCCATGACTCCTAAAATTGAGTTTTTAAATTGCATTTAATAAAGAATAAGTAAGTGGAGAATATGTGAGCTCTCGTTCCTATCAGGAAAATGCATCTCTCTGTGAGATGTGAGGCATATTGACAAGGTTATGTGGTGAAACCTGTATTCCTTTTTCACAAATTCACTCCATAAGATTTCAGGAACTACATGAAAGCCTCAGATGTCTCTCCTTGCTTTCTCTTACTTTCTTCATCTTTCAGTATAGAACACGCCCATCTTGTTATGCACTGGTCTTAGGCTTTAATCTGTTCAGAGGCCAGGCAGGCTCGGGGAGGGACTTGCTTTCTCCTTAACTACTGGCTGGGGAATTGCCAACTGATAACTCTGTGAGATGTCACTCGTGTTTGTAAAGAGCTGGCTAATACTGAAGTATTTTTTCAGTCAGCGGGTGGCAGGGTAGATAGGATTAATGATACTTCATCCTATCTAGCACCTCTTCTTTTTTTAGGCTACGTGGCTTAGAGGAATTAAAAGCAGAGTTTGTAGCCATGTTCACATTAGCAGCTCTGAGTGGTTCTTGTGGAGTTCCTGAACAATTAATTATAGTGACAGACACAGTACGTGACCCTCTGATTACACAGAATCTAAAATCATTGCTTTGACAGCAGCACTGCATAAAATGGGTGTTAGCTTTGTGCATTTAAGTGTGAAAATGTGTGGTGGCTGAAGAATTCTCTTCCCAAATATTCCTGAACTTGGCCAGAGTTAATGATGCTAGTAAAGACCAGTGAATTAATTTAGTGTATTGGTTCTTGCTAGTTTAGGATGTATGATTAGCAATCCCCTGATCAAAGTAAGAAGTGGAATACCTTCTATTTTTGTAGCTGCAGATTGCGTATTAATTAAGAAAGGAAAAACAGCAATATGTAAATTTGACTAGAGGAAAAAAGTATTGTAGCAACAGCTATGGAATGAAGTGTGACAAACATAGCTGTGCTAATTTTACTTGCTTGTTTTTACTCATACCTGCAATTCAAAACTTCACTTGTTTTTTTTACCTGCTAGGCTGTAAGATCCTTCATTTGTTCAGGCCTCATTTATAACAGATATTGCAGTAAAGTCCTCAGTTTATCATGCATGTGATGAACTCATTTTATTTTAACAGCTTTCTCAGGTTGATATAAAATGGGAAAATAATGCTGTTATTCTGTCTGTCTAAACCTGGACTAACCTTGGTTGAACAAAACTGATTACATAATCAGTTTCAGATGCTTTTTGTTAATATTGTAAAAAGAATGGTAGAGGAAAATATCTTTTGTTACAAACCTCTCTTGCACTGTAGAGAAGGGTGGACATGTAGGTGGAAGTGTTGTGTTTGCTTTCACAATGTTTGCATTATTTTTACAATATTCAAAGGGGATAGGCCTCCTGTCCTTCTGGTTGAGACACTATGTTATTATAAGATCAGGAAACAAAAATGGAAAGTTAATGTCTTCTTGCCTTTTACCACTGACCCTTTGATACTGCAAATAGGTAATTCTTGAATTACCTGATGGATTTGTGGATGTTTATTTTAGAGAGAAAATGTACTCAAAGTTGGCAATATTCTCAATAATAAAGCAATTGCAATAAATACTAATAAACGTGTGAAAGCTGTTGCCTCTTTCCAACTTAGTTGTTCTTTGGTTTGTCAACTTCTGTATCTGTATGTTAAAGTGTTCACAATGGTACCTTACCTTTTTCCACAGAAAGTTTTCTAATTGTTTCTTTTTCTCTTGTTTCAGAACAGAGAGCTCCAGATTATGAGAAAGTTGGATCATTGTAACATTGTCCGATTGCGTTATTTCTTCTACTCTAGCGGAGAGAAGGTAAGAACGAAAAACAAAGGAATGTGTCCTGGTAACTGTCTGGAGTATAACTGAACTGCCTGAATGTCTGGAGACAGAAATCTGAAGATATCAGATGTATACCACTGAGCAAATGCTACAGTGGTGTCCAACAGGTCATACTGGACCAGATGTTTTTCAGTATAGAAGTGTGTGGTCTGTAAGGAGTAATGTTATACTAAAAATACAAGAGTGCAGTAGATTTGCATATGTACTGCCTCTTAATTTAGTGGATCACAGCTAGGCTTTGTGTGTTCTAGCACTACCTTTCTATATGTGCAGATACGTGTTTTCTAGGATTCAGTGTTAGGCATTTTAGATTTAAAGCATTTATGTGACTTTTCCCAGACCCAGTCTTCGTATGGTTCTCTCTCCCTTCCTTATGCATCTGTTCCAGATACAGGCTGAGTTTCAGAGCCCAGAAGAAAGAGTAATATATGATCATGTGATTGTAGCATTTGTCAGAATGTTTGTGCTCCAGAAGAAAGAGCGAATCACTGGATTTAATAACTCTCAAGAAGCAGATACTAACATTTGTTTTCATTCAGTTCAGGTTTAAAAATTCCTTGGTTTTTTAAAGAAGGGGTTACAGGGTTTATTTTTAATGTGAAATTATAATGCAATCCTTATCTAAGTGTGTATCAGCCTTTTACAAATCATAGGAGAATTCAGGATGAAATGGACTTCAAGATGGCATCTGATCCAGCCTTATCCTTAAAGCAGGATCATCCAGGGAGTAAAAAAAAAAAATCATTGTGTCTATGTGGGAGTTAATGTAAGCTGTGAGGTCAGGCAATGAGCTGGATGGCCTTCTGAATTTTCTCTGATCTTTCTATATATTGTTACAAATATTCACATAATTTTTATATAATTTATATAAATGCTGCCTCTTTT
>WEKY01063626.1:0-21545 GCA_013390045.1 Picathartes gymnocephalus
AGCATTTGTGACAGGAGAGGTAGGAGCAGAGTTGTAGAGGAAGGCAGCAGACAAAGACCACAGGAGCCACAGGCTAGAGAGGAACCACAAGAGCCACTGAATTCAAGTGTAAAGAACCTGTCCTACCTACCTGAATATCCATGGTGAAGGAGACACTTGGACATTACCTGAACAACAGGCCAGACCTGACCAGGCTGTGCGGGCTGAGTGACCTCATGGACAGCAGAGGACACGGGGCTTTTACAAATTAATTCCTGTTTGAATGACAGTGTTTTTCAGGGGTGGAAATTGTTATAAGGGCTTCTAAACGTGCTGGTAACAGCCCACATACCACAAGTCTTGGTAAAACTGTTCCAATGGTCATTCACTCTCACTGCTAAATTGTGCTGTATTTCAAGCCTGGATTTGTTTAGTCTCAAATGCATTATATCATAATCTGCTCAACTGAGTAGCCTATTATTGAACATCTGTTCCCCATGTAGGCAATTTACTGAAAACTCCCCTCCCACAAGCATCTCTGTGATAACTAAAGCAGGGTTCCTCAAATCACTCACTCACAATCCCAGCGTTTTAATCTTCCCTATGGCTGTCCTCTGAGTATTCATCAATTCATCACCATCCACCCCAAACTGAGGGCATCACCACAGGATACAACACTCCAGAAGCTGCTGCTGCCGTGCCAAAGACACACGGAGTCCATACTCCATCTTCCAGTTCCCATGCTCATATATTACCCTTTTGGCCGCATTTCACAGGAGGAGGATGCTCAGATGATTAATCCATCAAGAGCTCCAAACTTTTTTCCAAGCTGTTGCTTCCCACACCAGGTTCCTCACACTGCTATCATGGCCCTATGCTGGCAATCCAATAAATGGATTTTGTTTTGCCTGCTCCCAGTCCACCAAGTGATCCAGATGGCTGCCAGTAACTACTCCCATTATTCAATGGGAGAGTCTCCAAGTCATCGAAAAACCCCTTTTCAATCCTACTTATATATTTCCTTCCTGATGACTGACAGACGTATTAAACAGCACAGGGTTAGGACATGACACTGCAAGAACCAGATACACCTGTTGGTAACAACTCTAAATCTATTGCTGCATTTAATTAGCTTGACTAAACAGGTTTTAAACCATTGCACATGTGCTGTGATTGAATTAAGTTCACACACTAACATCCATACTCACACCTTTGGCATCAAAACCCTCATCTCGTAAGAAACTGACACTGAAGAGCTCAACAGGACATTTGTTAAATAAATTGATGATCAGTCACACGAAAGAAAAGATTTAAAACTAATTAAAAATCAATTCAGTTCTTCTATGAGCCTATTATTTTCCTAGGACCAACACCACACTTACAGGCATAGTTACCTGCACTACATAATGGGGGCTAGTGAGTAGAAAAAAAAAAAAGTTTAAAAAAGTAGCAGGTTAACAGCAACAAGTATTTCCACCAAGGAACACATTCACCTGAGCACTAGTAGGTGAAGGAAGCTCCTTCATTCACAGAGGTGAGAGCTTTGCTGCCAAATGCAAGGGCTGCTACTGCAGCACAGTGTGCTCAGGCCTCTGGTAAAGGGTACGGAAGACAGTTATTAGATCACATATAAAAAACACAGTCCCTGCAAGGGCAAGATCTCATCTCCCCAAGAGAGGATACATCAGATATTAACTCACATACTATAGCTGATGTTTGCCAAAAACATTAGTTGCACAAGATTCAGGAATGCAACATTTTTTTCTATCAAAAGCAAGAGAAATTTATGTTGGTGATGACGCTGCTAAACCATTAGAGAAAGGAGCATTCTATTTTTCATGTGTTTCTCAGATGGGGCCATACAGTAAATCCAGTTTTCTCTCCTCTCCCATATCTTATTACTATGATTAACGTCATCTAAGGAACGTTACATTGAACCTGGCAAGATTAGCTACATTTTAAAGATTTCCACAGCAACCAACAGTCTCCATTTATTGAGCTGATTCTGTGGCCTTTAGTAGATTGCTGGCTCATATTTACTGGTGCCAGATAGGGAGATAACAGCATTCTTCAGAACTGAATTTCACCACACAAGAATTGGAAGACTCGCCACTAAAAAGTATCACTATCCCAAATCAGTATTACAAGAAAGGCAAATCAGAAGCTGTGGTTCTTCCTCCAAAGTTCCCCCAGAGAAACAAAGGCAAACACAAAATTATACTGCAGTGTACCACGGGAAGACAAAATACCTGAGACTTTGCCATCTTATTAAGGCTGATATTTCTTGAGCAGCTGTGCCCATCAAACATATGGGAAAGCCATTCCAGGATATTTCCTTTACCTATCCTGAAGCTTTTAAATGCCAGGATTGCAGCCACAAGCACAGCACCACCATCCAACAGCAACAATTGTTTTTAAAGCTCTGATGCTAAACACCAGCCTGCTTGCCAGCACCACTCCTCCGTGGAAGCTGCCCAAGTTGGTTAAGTACCACAGGCTGAGCAAATAAATGCCAAGTGTCAGACAGATGATAAATCAGAAAGGGCTGTGGAAATCTTCCACTGTTTCAGATGAGGCATGTTGTTACCCAGGAATTGTCTGCTTCTACTCAGGGGGCACACTGACCCTGACAGATGGGCAAGATACCTCCATCACATCATAAACCTATGAAGTTTTTAGTGAGAGGAGCCTCAGAAGGATACCTACGGAAGCTGACTGTGTTCTTCAGAGGGAAGCTGTCTGCAGATACAGACTTGAGACAGTATATCCAGTCCTGCAAAACCTGAACCTATTTCAGAACAATCAGCCTTGACCAGCATCCTGCTCCACCCAAGTTTCAACATCAAGAAAACCACCTCATTCCCAAGTACTCTAGCTCCCAAGATGCTCTGCAATCAAGTGTGGCTGGGAGATGGTATTCCACATTTGGAGGACAGTCCTTTTCTGCAGATGTCTGATTTCTAGGCTTTTCAGCAGACTTGGGAATGTGCTACCAAACAGCAATTCTCCCTCAAAAAACAGGCTGGCAAGTGCATGTCCTCAAAATGCAACTGAAATCTTGCTGTTCCAAATAAAACACAGCACTTGGTCTAAGCTACTTATTGACAAAGCAAAGCATCACAAATATGGAAGTTCCACATAGCAGCCATGCAAATCTCAACTCCTAGCATGTGACAGACAGATGCTGCAGAAAGAGTCAGCACTTCTGTCCTCAAGAAAAAGGAGGTTTTAAGCCCTTTTATGACAGCAACTTCAGTCAGTCTGGAAAAAGATTTTGATTACTAACTATGTATTAAAATGGGAAAACCCTAAGAGCCTTTCATCAAAACCAGAAAACAACTCAAGGGACTTGATAATTTTCTGTTGAGGAAGTTTAACCAAATTTTAGCACCCAAAGAATCTAGAGCATTGGAGATTTAAGCAAAAATACCAGGAGGAAAATTGTACTAGATTAAAAACTCTAAGCATCACAATTTAAAGCGACTATTTAAGATTATTTTCTGGTTTATTGTGTTCTGTTTGGAAAGAAAACTTCAGAACAGGAGGCTTTACAGCAATTCTCCTCGCAGAGGTTAAAACTACACAGAAGGCAGTGACAATCTGTGGGATTCCTCTATGTGCAGTTTCATCTTCCCAAATCCAAGAGTGCTGATGCCATAGAGTGAATCCAACCTGCAGTCTCATAACTATGTCACGTTTTACACAAGGGACAATGGAGTTCTGTTCACACTCAGCTCTCTCAACTGCAAAGCCTCCAATAGTTAGGAAAAGCAGTTACTATATGGAACTCCAGAAAGGAACACATCAGCAGAACTGAGCTCCAGGGCTCAGAGATACCTGCTTGGGGCTCCATAAACCACTCTGCTTTCCTCTAAGGACAGAGGAATCACTCTGCCACTGAAAGGATATTAACAGGGACCAGTCCCTTGCTGCCTACAGCCTGCCCTAGGGCACTCAAAGGGTTTTCACAGATCACTGTATTTGCCTTCAGTATTAGTTCTCTGAGTTTTAGGGTCATTGCAAACCCAAGCATGGCTAAGCCTGAGCTGAAGAGCTGTTAAGAAGAGAACAATGAAATGAAATGCTATAAAGAGAGATGCTTGCCTTTGAGATTAGCTCAAAGAGCCTTTTGGAAAGCCTATAACAGTCTGAAGAGAGCTAATTTGTGAGGAAATGTCACTCCTGAAAAGATGATATGCCTCACTGCTATGGCAGAAGCAATTCTTGCCATCACAACTTCACAAGCCTTGATTTAAACTGATCAAACCAGACACCTGCCTATGCAAAATAATATGACTTATATCAGCATCAAGAGAGAAATACCAGCTTTGAAGTGAGAAAATATTAATCTAATACTGTGATGTGTGAGTTCTTATACCTAAGCACTTGCCTACTGCAAAATTTTTATTTCACTTAAACAAGAGTCCTAAAATATACTCAGACTGAACAGCAGAAAAGACAGTTCTCTGAAACAAGTGACATATTTATTTTTTCCTATTTCTTTCCTCCCCAATAAACTGTTTTCACATCCCTGCAAGCGTTCTGGAGGGTAACCAGTTGCAGCTACACAGGAGGGTGGCTAGGGAGGCATGCAGGGGGAAGAAGAGGAAAGGTGTCACTGCTGAGTAAATAACTTTCCAATAATCTTTCCCACAGTGTGAGTTTTCCACCTGAGAAGTCAAACACAAGGGTCAACATTTTCTGCTTTAGGTGTTTACACTAAACAAACAACCAGTTTTTAAAGGGGTTGTGCAACCCCATTTCCAACCAGAGCAGGAGGTCACTGGGGGTGCTTGCTTTTGAAAGCCAGGCTATTTTTATTTTACCCATGTAGGCACCTATAATTTTCCTGGATATAAACTGTATGCCTTTGAGACTCTTCATCTGTCATCTGCTCTTCCTATGCTTCAAAAGCTGAAGGAAGCAAAGTCTATTATGACAGGCTAGCACAACAAATAGTGTTACAATGAACCATGTAAAAAAAAGCCCTCCCAAAAATCAAGCTCACCAACAGATTTTACCATAATCTGCATTAAATCTCTATCTATGATCAGTCTTGCAAGAACTCATGGAAGTTTACCAACTTTAGCACATTATGTATTGCCACAATCTCAAAAATAACCCAGAAAAAAGCATATTACTTGCCCTTCTTGAGTCTTAGGGCTTAGTTTTTAAGACTGATATAGCTAAACAGTTATTTGATTTTCAATTCAAGAGTTGTGACAGGCCTCAGGCTGATCTCACCCAGCTGAGAAATCGATCACTTTTCTACTTGTTACAGAGAATTTAATATGGTGACATTTATGAGTTCCTTCAGTAGTAGCTCAAACTATCAAGCTATTGAAGTATTTCAGCATAAATAACATTCAGAGAAGGTTTTAACCCATTACACTGAGAAATGAAATTTAGACTGTCTCGTTTTGGTTCCTTGTTCATACTGTTCTGGGGTTCTTTTAATAAAAATTTCACTTGTGTCCCTAAGTAGGCTTTTTGCCTTGAACATCACATTTAAGAGGCACATTCACTTTAGTACTGCAAAATGTGGTCTTTTTGTTACTGACAGCAAAATTTCCTGGAGTCAACACTCTCTATCAGGAATTGGCTATTATAAAGACATCTTGGCCCCTGAGTACTGGATTTACCTGAACGAAAGGCAAACCAGCATTCCAGATTCAAAGAAGCAATGCAAAGAAAAGCATGACTCTGCCCTGAGTCAGCTCAGATCCAGTGGTCTTATTAATTTGGACTCTACACTGCAGAAGTTGGGCTCTTCTAGCCCTGAGCTGATCCTGGAAGCAGCACAGCCACAGTCACAGAGTTTAGGCCAGGGAATTAGGTCCTGCCAGCACTGAGTTGGCTCCACATGAAGGCATTTGCACATGCCACATGGCTTACTTGTAAACCAGGACAAAGCCACCCACAGGTAACCAAGGGCTGAATAACTTGCACAGAACAGGACTGGCTCCTGTTAACTGACTCATGACTAAAACATCACATTCAATTCCACAGTAATTGTGGCAAATGGACCAAACAATTCATTAGAGTGAACTCACCTTGGACTTGACCTGAAGACAAGTGACTGTTTTTTCTGGCATTCACTGCCAGCACATCCTCACCAAACTGTTCAGTCAACAAGTGTCCAGCTGCTGCATCACTGTTGGCAGGACATCTGCCTCGTTTCTTATGTTTCTTCCTCCATATGTCCTCCTCCTCTCTTTCATCAGAACCAGAAGATTTCTGCAGAGCCCCTCGGTGTCTCAGGCTGTTTGATGCTCTCCCACCAAGGGCGTCACTCACACTTAACAAGTCAGATGCAGCTCCATGCTGATACACATAATAGTCTTCCTCCACCTCCAACTCTCCTTCTGGACTAACAATGGAATTTTTTTTAAGAGGACATCTCTTCAGAGCGCTTTGGGGTTTATCATTCTCAAATCCGGGCAGGGGCTGTTCCAGGTGAGATGTTCTGACTGGTGAATAGCTGTGCATGTTTATCCCATTCCTAGCTAGGTTACCCTTCGCCAGACCTCTCCTCAGAGACAGGTCCAGATCCAAGCTGGGGTCATTGGAGAAGCCTTCCTCCAGCTGCATCTTCTGTGCAATGTGATTGAGGTAGGACTGGAAGCGGCCGCTGTGGTGCTTTTGCACGAGCCTGGCATAGGCGTTCTTCTGGGGGGCAGCCGCCTTGCTCAGTCCCTCCTTGGCACCTCGGGCAGAAGCTTGACTTCTCACATGCCCCAATTGATCCATAGTGCAGTAAAAGACCCAAACTTCAGGAAGTTATAAACAGACATGGAGGGAAAAAAAGGTTTATTTTCCTGAAAAAAAGTGTCAAATAATTGACTACACCAAAAGACACAAAAATACTGAATTTTTGTTGAAAAGGAATTCTGGGTTGGTAAATCACTGCAGTGTGGGGAAGAGGTTTCACAGTGTACTCAACATTTGCCCTGCACCAAATCCCTGTCCATTACCTAGGAGTGACCATGGCCCATAAGCTGTACTTGCCCACAGACCACATAAAAAGGGATTTTGTCCCACCCCAAATACATGGGATTCCTTTAATCTGGTCTTCCTTGCTTTTGAAAAACCCCAGAAAATTAAAGCAGCAACTGACAGACTGTACCAGAAGCATCAGTTTAGCTGGTATCAGAAACAAATCTTGTCGTGTCTAACCTGGAGTCCTCAAAAATAACTCCATCCTTACTGAAGTGCTTCACTGTTGCTGTCAAAAGCAAACAATGCCTGTCACCTCCCTCCCACAGTGACTGACACTTCTCCATCGTACAGGACAGTTCCTTCAAACACCAAGACTACCCATTTCAGCTTGTCTTTTTAACCATGAACTCCCTCCCAGTGCAACAGAAATAAAATAATAATTATTTTATGCAAGAGCTCCTAATTCTTACTAACTGAGACACACTGGCTGCAGCTCCATCCAGCACCAGTTTCTGTAGATGGTATCACACCTCCACCTTTGCTGCACGAATGTGAAACTTAAGCAGATCAAGCATCTTTCAATCCTTTTTCAGGTGCTTTAGCTTTTAAGCTTTTGGAGCAAAACAATCAACTAAATTGTGCTCAGTTACTTCGAGGGTAAATTATAGGTATAGACAGGACATAGCAATGATTTCTCCTGTATGTAATCACAAAGAAAAATATAAGAATTTCTTGATAAGGGACACCAGTGCAACTGCTGGCTTCTGTGTGTTTTCATAAAAATGCCTCTTTTTCACTTCAGGATAAGCTTGAAGCTGAACAGCTGAATTTCACCCCAGCTGGTACATCCAGAATTTCAGGGCTCACTGTCATCTCTGCTATCCCAGAACCATAAGGCACTGTACTCTAAGTTTAAATAAAGGATGCTGCCCGTTAAGCCTCTCCCTTCCCTTCTCTAAGCACAGGGGTGTTAGCAGGACAGAATACAGAGATCAGCAAAAGTGAAATTTATATTCACTTCCCTACTCTCACCATGCTTGGAATTTTTCTTTGCCCTTACTCAGCCCTCTTCTCCCTCTCACAGCCATTGCACAGAGGATAAGCACCCCAGCAGTCTCCTCCATGCACCCACTGCCTGGGAATGCGGCATTATCCAGCAGGGACCAAGGGCTGCAGAGCCAGCTCCTCCTCAGCATGCCTGCTCCAGCCCTTTAGGAGAAACAACGTGCATTGCACCGGGATTTACTTTAATAATTGAGCACGGATGTGAGCAGGCTTCACAATGCAAAGCAAAAATTAAAAATCCCTGAACAAATAGGAAAAATTCTTTATGTGGTTTGTGATTCTTGTTCCTAAGATTTTCCATTGGTGTTGGCCAATAGCTAAACTCTTCTAATAGACTGACCTGCTACCAAGCTATTACAAAACACACACGGGTAGGTCTACACGAGTTTTCTTTTAACGTCACCTTCTCCTGTTGCCAATTCAATAGAAGCAGATAACCTTTATAAAAGTCAGTGAGACTACTCTCCAAACAATGGTTTGGTTCCAAGAGACAGGAATTTGTCATCCTCATTTACCAGTAAAGAACAAACATTCACAGCTTGCCTTCGCTAGAATTGCTACAATTATAACCACCTTAGCAGTCAGCAACTGCAGCACTGAAAAAGATACAAGTCCCTACATATTACAGTTTCATTATTAGTCTTCTGCGGGCACCCAGGAATTGAAATATTCCCAAGAGAGCAGAGGGAAGGCAGAGGTGGGTACAGGTATATCCACCCTGCCTGGGCACGGTGATGAGGCCGAGTGAAATGCCAGGATGGACGCGCAGAGGGAGGACAACTGGGCCCAGGATGAAAACCGCCCCTGTTATTGTCAGCCGGCTGGTCCTGAGGATCACCACTGGCCTTCATCATACGCCCCCCGAGGTGTCCAATTCCCCAGCCAATGCTCCAGCTCCAGCAGCACACAACCCCCGCACCCTCGGCACCAGGAGCAGCCCCTCGCCCGCTGCCTCTCCTGCCAGGCGCCCCCGACCCCTCGGGAGCGCAGCCCGGGCCGCCAGCGCTCCTGCCGGGCCCGGAGCAGCCGGACGGGACAGCGAACTGCGGGGCCCAGTCGCGACGGACCTACCACGGGGCTGAGCGCCGCCGGACCCGGCTCCGCTGCCCCCCCCTCCCTTGCCCTGTCCTGGCCCCGCTCCCGACCCCCGCCCCGCTCACCGGCGCCGCGGCCGCTCCGCTCCGTTTGAATGTCCCAGCACCCCGTCCGCTTCCGGGGCAGCGGCGCCTACAGGCCGCGGCGGGGCCCAGAAGGGCTCAGTGCGAAGCGCTCGCTCCCCCACCCGTCGCACCAGGGAGGGCGGGGGGATCCTAGGAGGGGGCTCGGCTGTCCCAGCCCCGCTCCCTGCACTGGAGGGAGGGCCCCAGGGTCTCCTGGGGCAACGGGAGCCTACAGGCACCCTTGGGATCCCCTCGGCCAGGCACAGCGTGTGAGGGTGGGAGCCCACCGCGGGCTGAGCTGGGACACCGCGGGGACGTGGGAGGCCGGAGGTGCTACCACCCAAGCCGGACTGTCCCCACCCTGCCAGGTTTGCAGCCGCCGGCATCCCTGGGGTTTTTTGGCAGCCACCCGTTTCCAACCAGGGCCAGCGGAGCCTCCTGGGATGGGTTGTTCGAGCTCGAGGCCAGCGCTCCAGCTTCAGCCAAATTTGTAGCCAAATCAGTGAAAAAAGCACAGGTTAGCTGGTCTGATATTGTAAAGATCTGAGACTGGTGTTGTGCCTGAGGAAACTCACAGCTTTGGAGGCACGTATACCTCCAAAAGCCCCATGGGGAAACCTCCTTCAACACCTATGTGGCTTCACCGGCACTGCAGAGAAGAGCAGGCTCCAGGAGCCTGTTCCCTGTGCTCCTTGGGATCCTGTTCCCTGAGCTCCTTGAGATCCTGTACCCTGAGCTCTTCCTGCTCCCCTGGCGCTGGAAGTTGGGCAGCAGGCAAACCTGCTCATCCTCCTGCCCACCCACGCAACAGCACCCAAGGAGTGATGAACCCTTGGTGCTGAGCAGCAGTGGCCTGACCTCCTCCAGGATAAGTCAGAACCTATGGATCAGAAGGTGACATTAAAGCATGAGACCAGAGTCAAGAGCTGGCACTTTTATTACCTCCTCTTTCTGTGACCACAGACCACTCACAAGGCTTTATAGCAGAGCCAGACCCAGGCTCTGGCTGACTGAGAGTATGTGATTCGGTCACCCTGGTGTTACCTGCAAACTCTGTGTTTGCCAAAGAATTTCATCTAGAAGAAAATCTGGAGAGCAATAAACTGTCCTCATGGTACCCCCAGTCAATCCCATTTGAGCTGTCTGCCTGGAGCATCCCCTTGGCAGATGGAGGAAGGGTCCAAAGGGGCCTGAACTGGTGTCTCCACGCAGGGCTCTACAGGGAAAGGCTCTGTTCAGTTTTCATTTTGGCAGGAACATCTGAGCAGGTATCCATGCTGCCCTTTCACTTAGGATGGGGAAAGTGCTGGCCCCATGGTCCTTATTCTGCATCCTGCATCCTGCAGATCAGTGTGCACGTTGCCTGCATCAGTCACCTCTAAAGGCCATGAGGCCACATCTGCTCAGGGTGCAGCATCACCTGTGGCTCCTAAACACAACCTGGCCCCTCAGCTATTCCCACAGCCAGCACTGCTGAGCTTCCACGAAGCCATGGCAAGCCCAGACCACTGCAGTTCCAGCCCTCAGGTGGGCCCAGGGAGCTGCCCTGAGAAAGTACCAGGCTTTTGCTGTGGACCAAGGGCAGCAAGACACACCTGCCTGCACAAGGACAGTCATATCCTTGTGCCCCAGTGCCAGGATGCCACCAGCAAAGGCAGTGTCTCATTTGCACAATCCATGCAGAGCCAGCAGCCTCTGCCCACGATCTGCTGGCACTGATGCCAACTCATCAGCTGCCTCACCCTGGCAGCTCTGGACACCTCAGGGAGGAGAGCAAGGACTCAGCTCTGCCCTGGCATGGCTGGGAGGGAGCAAGTTGCCCCATGCTGGCCAAGAGGAAGCAAGCAGCTGTCCTCTATGTGAACAAAGCCACCAGTCACACAGCAGCTGCTCGCCCAGGAGCCAAAGACAGAGCGGGGAGACAGCTTCTGCTGGAGCTGGCCCCACGGGTAGCATGGCCACATGGGATCACCCTGTCAGAGGGAGGATGTGTGGTCCCCTGCTTCCTCCTGCTCTCCTGGCTGCTGGTAAAGCAAGGTGGTTGGTACCTCCTCTGTGAAAGCAGGATGGTGGCACATCCCCAGCTGTTCAGGGCTGGCCCGTGCCATCCATTCAGGCTGCCCTTGCTGCATGGAGGAGAGCAGGGATGGGGTGGGGAGACCCGGGGGTCTCCCGCCCCACTGTCCCCCTCCCTGTGCCAGCCAGGTGGGAGCAGCAGCTCCTCTCCATGTTGCTGAGTCACGCTGTGTCTCTGCTCTTCTTCACTCCAGTGGGGATGAAGCTGAGCCGGGAGCTTGGCCAGGCTGCCGCCTGCACCAGGTGGTGCCACCAGCAGCAGTGGCTTCAGTGTGCCCTGGTCCTTCCATAAACAGGGGAGGAAGCAGGGAGGATTTGGAGTTTGGCAGTGCCACTGCAGGCACTGGGGCCTGTGGTTTGCAGTGATATCAGGCGTGGCAAGAAGGATACAGCTCCATGGCTGGATGCCTCTGTCAGCCTCACCTCCTGCCTCCAGCTGGGGGGCCCTGCTGCACAAGGGGCCATGATCGCCAGCAGATCAGCAGAGCATTTCTCAGCCCTGCTCTCCTGGTAGCAGCCAGGGATTTGGGAATCTGGTCTGCTCCATGGGACAGAGCCTGTGCTTGTGCCCTCTTTTGCTCTACCCCATCACTGGCCCAGACAAATGAGAGTTACAGCAAATCCGTGTCTCCCTCCCGGTGCCCCGTGGGCACACAGCAGATCCGGAGTGGCTGGGACCAGCTGCATGCCCATCCTTTTGGAAGGTGTACCTGCAAAACATCACAGCAAGATGGTGCCTCATGCAGGATCTCAAACACAATCCTTCCCAGGGAATGGCTGGACTGCTTCAGTCTCACCTTTGGCTCCATCTTCCATCCACACCATCCTTGTGGCTGCTGAACAGAAGGGAGCCATTGCCTCACTACTGCTCCATGACCCTCCATGGCAACTCATGGGCTTTCTAAAAGGGAAAGGTCCCTGAGCAGATTTTTCCCCTGCACTCTCATTTCCTGGGGTCCTGTAGCAGCAAGCCCAGCCCTGTGCCCTGGCTTGCTTTCCCACAGCACAGGATTATCTCACCATCTTCCCTCGGGCAGTAACTGGTAGCTGCTTCCCGACTTGGAGGCTGGAACATGTTGCAGCACCTCGGCCAAGGTGAGAGCACTACATGGCTCCTTGGCTGGGAGCTCCCTGCTTACGAAGGCTTTGGCTCCTCTGCCTGTGGTTTCAGTGAGCAGTGAGGGCCCGCCCGGTGCTCGTTTACATCAGTGTTAATCAGGAGTGACTGGCCAAGGGGTTGGAGCCACCCCGAGATGAGTCAGCAAGGGAACCCTGGATGGGAGCAGAACAGTTCCTCTGACGCTTCCATCCGCTTCCCGCAGCCCACCCGGCGTGAACTGACACTGCACATGGAAATGCCACCCCTGCAAACCCAAATGTCACCTCTCAGAATAGTTCAGGCTGCAGGCCACGGCAAAGGGATGGAGGGCAGCGGGGTGCTCTGCCTCTGCCTCCCTGCTGTTGTCTGCGGGAGAGACCTACATGGCTCAAAGGCAAAGCAGGGCTGCAAGTTTGCTCTGGATCCTCTGGGCACCCTCGAAAACGTCTTGATTGCAGCAGCAGCACCCAGCATTAAGCCTGAGTCTGTCTCCTTTTGACATCTCTCGGGCACTGGGAGTCATCTGGGCAGTTGACCAGAGGACATAAGCCATGCTCGGGGAGGATAAAGGGGAGCAAGACAGATTTATTACCGTAAATAAGCTAAAAACCATCTCTCCACAGCAGATACCATCTGCTGTGTCACAACACACGTGGTCTTGCCCCACCCGTTCTTCAGCTTCTCCAGTCTTCTCCTGAGCCCTCCATACCTCTGGTTGGGAAACATACCACCCAAGATCAGGACTGATGGGTTCCCATCTCCTTCATTGCCCGGAGGAACATCTGCAATTCACCCCAGGCAGGGGTCAAGGTCTGGCTTGGCTTTGTTTGTCCAGTCAAGGAAGAAAGAACTAGACCCCAGCAAAGAAGGACAGGCAGACAAGAAGCAGGTGAAGGAGGCAGTGGAGGAAGGAGGTGGGGAGCCAGGATAGGAGCAAGGTTAGTGCCTTGCAACTGATTTAACTGAGGTCACCTGGATTTGTGTTTTGAATACTTTTAAGTCTCTTCCTCGGTAGTTCCATCTGTTGTAATGGTCAGATCTCTTTTATAACATATTCCTCAGTTTCTGTGCACCCTCTGGCCCTGCCAGTGGCAGACCTGAGCCTCCCAAAGGTGCTTAAACTGGCTAAATCCCAAAGCTCCACAGGTCACATCAGGAAACTTGGGAAAGGAGCTGCCTTGCACTAACTGAGCCTGTGGGCAGCAGGGCCAGGGGACAGAGGGGGTCAGGGCACATGGGGCAAGGGATGTGCAGTGAGTTCAAACCGCTTCTGATTCTCCCAGGGAGGTGGACAAGATACTTTTCAGAAAGGCAGGAACTAAGGAACCACTGCTATGCAGTCCCAGGGGTAGAGACTCACCCCACAAACCCTCATTGCCAGCCCTGCATCTCCCGCTCCACGTACCAGGATGAGATTGAAACAGCCCCCATGGGGCCCACTTTGGAGATGGGTGACAAGTGGGACAGCATGCCAAGGGCAAGGGGGTCAATGCCCCAGTGGGGACCATGGCTGAGGGGTCGGTGGGCACGTCCCGGCAGCTCAGAGAAGGCAGGCAGGGGCTGCTGCCGGCCCCACTGCGTCTGGCAGGCGGAGCACTGAATGAGAGCGTAACTTATCAGTATTACCTCATGTGAAAGCTCGGTGCCTTTGTATCTCAAGCAAACACCGGCCATTATGCCCCAGCAGGCTGGCATTGTTATTCTGTCTGGTTGCTAAAGGTTAGGGCTATGGAGCCCTGCACATCCACAGCGGCTGCCGTGGGCTGGCAGCAGGGCCACCGTGACCCCCCGCAGCCATCAGTGCTCCCCGGCCACAGGAGCAGCCACCTCTGCTGTTCCCAGGCATGGCCAAAACCCAGCTAGACCCTTATCTGCTCCACAAGGCTGCCCCACCATTTGTGGTGCTGAAATCTTCCTCTTCCCATGCCAGCCCCCTTGCCCCAGCTAGGTCATTCAGTGCTCCTCAGCCTGGCACCTGCACCACTTCCCTTCTAAAAAGAAAAAAAATAAAAGGCAAAAGGCCCAAACTTGGCTTCAGCGGGATCACTTCCTGTTAGGAAGTCAAAGGCTTGACCACCAGCATCGCCAAGACCAGCACATATCTGACTCCCTGCATCCCAGCACTCCCCTGGGCTTTCCCACATCCAGGGGCTCCAGGGAGACACAGGAATCCCAAAAGGTTTTCCCCTGAAGAGCTGATGCCAAAAGGGACTTCCCACCACCTGGAGTGGGTTCCCAGGAAGACAGTTCAGAGGAGCTGGAGGGTGTCTGTATCGGGCAGAGGGCCTGCAAGGGAGCTGCTGCTGCTGGCTTTTTCAAAGATGAAAGGGGTTTGCTCAGGCAAACCAGGTGGAAGAGGCTCCTGCCAAGCCGGGACGTGTGCTGCCGCCAGAACCGTGGGGCTAGGGAGGACCTGCTCGCCAGGCCTGCGTGTGCACGTAGCACACGAGGGCACAGACATCCATCCCCCCGAGGCAGTGGTGGCATCCAGCTCCACCCCGGCGATGGAGATCCCCTGGATACAGGATGGGGGTCCCTCCCCACAGGCCTGCTGGACCCCTTCTCGGGAACTGCACACGGCATGGCTCCCTGCAGGGGCAAATGTGGTATCAATAACTCATCCTGTGGCCTTTCTGGGCCATCACCTCTTTGGGCAGTCCCTGTTCCCAAAGGGATGCTCAGTGCCAAAACCAACAAGCCTGGCATGATGTTGGGACCCTGAAGCTGTGGGTGAAACACTGCCAGACCCCCATTTCTGGGGGGAAGGCATTTGAAAAAAGGAGGACAAAGACAACGGTGGCATTTAGCTTGGAAAATCCCAACAGCCTGCCCCTACATCAGCTGCAGAGCTGAGGCTGCTGGGAACTGGAGGCAATGCAATTCATATCCTCCGAGGACTGATGCAGAGGGAGGCTCATGCTGTGGACTCACCCGTCCATTAGAATTGCTTCATTTTATTGACATTCAACAAAACCCTGAGACATTGTGTTCCTGCTCCCACCAGAACAGTGAGGCATCCCAGCTCTGGAGCACAGATACCCCATTGTAGCCCTGGGAAAAACACCCAGAATGTCAGGAGGAGACTGGAGCATCCTAGGAAGCCCAGGGGAAACGGCAAATCCCAAAAGGCAAAGCCCTGGGGGAAAAACACACTGTGCCTGTCAGGATATCAGCACTTCACTGATACCTGTTTGTCTCTACCTGGGGCTTGTCCTCTTCTCCTCAGCTTTGCCACTCTGGGAGGTTTTGGGAGGGGACAGAGAAGCCCTCTTGGTCTCTAACCTTGCAGCACATGCAGCCCCATTCTTGCCTGCCCCATCAGGGCAGCTCTGTGAGGTGTCTCCCCATCACAATCCCAGTTTGGGAAGAGGGGATATTAGCCATGCCTGTATCCTGAGCCAGAGCCCTCTTCCCGACCCAAAGGAGACAGGGGAAACGCAGTGTTTCCTGTAATGCTTCATTCAGCAGCAGCATCCAAAATAAACACCAGGGATGTTCAAACAGGCCAAAATCTTCATCAATTTCAGACAGCACCCCAGGAGCATCACACCCCAGTCTGTGGAGCCACCCCATCCCCATGACAACCTGGTGGCTGCTGGGGCTGGGGGCTAGGAGTTGCCAGGTCTGAGCTGTGGGACAGTGCTCCTGCCTCAGGGGCTACAGAGCAATTCCCCAGAAAAGCTTTCTTCAAAGCATCCTCAGGAGGCACATCACCACAGAGGTGGGACCAGATAGTCTCCTGCCACTGCATGCACCAGAGGCTGCTCATCCATCCCAATAACCAAAATTGAAATCTCTCTTCAAACTGCTTCTCACTGAGCTGGCTATCATCAGACCCCTAGGGAAATACTCTAAAACCTGTAAAAAAAAAAAATAGAAAGCCAACTGTAAAAAACCCCTGTTGCAGCACATCAAGCCCTTGGTGACATTCTCTTGGCGAACACAGCACACATCATATTCCTGGAGACTGGTAGTTGGTGGCTGCACTGGAGGGCAAGTAGCTCCTTTATCCTTGTAGCTGCTCCATCCTTGTACCTCCTCCACTCCACCACCTGGGATGGTTCTTAACCAACTGCTCCTTGGGTTGGCTGCTGGTTATGGGAAAACATCAGCCACTCTGGCATCACCATCACATGCACTCAGCCTTCTCATGTCTCTTTTCATAAAGGGATGATTGGCTTTCACATGGCATCAGCTGAAAATTCTCATCCTAGGGTTATCCATCTCTTGGCCAGGAAATGCTCTCCTGGCCCAAGGCAGCAGAAGAGACATAAATCTGGCCAATGATTTCCCAAATCAATAAGAAACATGGTCCCTAAGGATAAGGGAAAGAAGAAAAAGGGGATGGATCACTAGCTGTTCACTGCTACATTAGTGGCTTCAGACTGGAGTCCATATTTCTATCTTGTGAACCTTCTTGACATCATCCTCTGGAAGGTGCCTGGAACCTGGCTCCTAATTTCAGCCAGAAGAGCCAGGGCCTCACTGCTGCCCAGCAGGATGCAGCCTCACCCTCAGGCATCGCTCACCCCTTCCTTGTGATGGGGCCAGAACACCCAATGCTGCTGTCACATATATGCCCATGACCCATCTCCACCCACTCTCCAAATCATGCTGACACTGGTCACAATTTGATGAATCCTTCTCCATCTTCAGACAGGGGACATGTGTGCCCTCTCTCACACAGAGTCTCTGCTCTGCTCCCTTCTCACTCCCTACACACTGAAAGTCCCCATAATCAGGACTCACCCCACTTCACCAAGATTCAGCAGCATCTCCCCATTTTTATCCCCACAGCAGCCCATTCCCCATAATCCAGGTTCAACACTGGTATTTCTCAGAGACAGGCCAGCCCTGGAGCCCCTCTCTCCTCCCTGGCTATCTTTGGGCCCCTGGGTGCAATAGGGAGGGGTGTCACCCCCTTCAGCCCACCCCACAGGTCTCCATCCCTCCTTGTGCAGCTGTGCAGGACCCTCTTTGCTCTCCAGTGCCTGGGGAAGACCCCTGAGAGCCCAGCTCTATCTCTCCACTTCTCATTTTCCACACATGCCCTGAGTCTGCCAGTTCTCATCCTGGGTGATCATCCCCCAGGGCAGTGGACTAATGAAGGCCCATCCCTTTAAGGGTTAAAAGCTTTCAGGCCCCCACCCCACCAAGCAAAAGGGTTTCACACTCTTAACCCCTTCCCGCACACCTCTGCTCCCTGCTCTGAGCTTTTGCCATCCCAACGGATCCGATCTGGTTTGAGTTAAGGATTTGTGTGCGCCCGGCTCTGACTTCGGCAGAGTAATTTGAATAACAAGACTAATTGGATTTATAAAGCACAGCCCCCGCCTCTCCCCCCCTCAAACCCGAGGCTCTGCACAGTGTGACAAAGAAAACACACTAATGAAAACCACGCTAGTGAGAGCTGAGGCAGGGACGAGCCTCCTGCGGGCAGGCACTGGCTGAGACCTGACCACATTGTGGCATTTGTGGCGATGCTCTAATCTTCTGGGTCGAGGGGCTGCTGGAACAGCTCCAGTACCGACTCCACGAACTGCAGTGTGCGAGGGGGGCTGGTAGCAAGCGAGGCTGCCCTTCCTGCCCACACCGTGACATTTCTCTGCAGCCATCTGCCTTGTCTCCTTCCCCATCCGGGGTCCCCCGGGGAGAAGCCACGGGGTAGGCTGCCCACAGCATCAGGGCAGGAGCCAGCATAACCAGGATGGTGATGGCAGGATTCTGTGGGGGCTGCTGAGCTGCTGGTGGACTCGGGCACCCTGACATTGCCAGGTTGTGGAGACTCAGGGCTGAGCTGCCTGCTGCTCCCTTTTCCCCTGCAGAAGCCTTGCTGATGGGGGTAGTGGTCAGAGCCCCCCATGCCTTGCACCCTGGAGAGGCTGGCTGTCACGTTCCAGCTACACTTCGTGTGGGACAAGGACTGAACCCCGAGGGAAGGGGCCTCTCTCTGCTCCTTGCCTGCACCCACGGCTCTCTGGCACCTGGGGTCGGCTCTAATCCCGACTCCATCACTTCACTCTGCCTGCACGCAGACAAATGCCCAAGCACAGCTTCACACTCAAAAAAGTCCAAGTTGTCTCCACCTGGCAGGCACAATGGAAAAAACACCGAGACCTTCTCCTTCCAGCTTCCGTTCACATGGAGCTGAAAAGCCAATCTCCTTTGAAGTGTCCCGTGCCCAGTAGCCCAGGCTGTGGAGGAGGAAATATCTCCCTGCTCCTGAGCAGGGATACTATGGACCCCCAAAGAACCTTGGTCCCCCAGCAGGAGCAGCTCCCCAGAGATTTGTTGAGCAGCAGAGCCCAGAAAGACCAGGATACAGAGCAGGAGGAAAGGACCAGACTGGAACAGACCCCAGGGATGGGGAGAGGAGCAGAGAATGTCTCCCTGGTCTCAAGGAAGGGATTTGGGGTGCAAATTGGGTTTAATGCAATCCAGCCCTGCATACTTCTGCAAAGAAAGGGGTGTCTTTCCTCTGGCCTCATGTCAATAAGAGCATTCCCTCTGGACAGAGGGCCAGGGATGGTACTCAGCTCGATCAGCAAAAAGCCAGCAGAGCTCCAGAGCTGCCCAATGCCAGCCCTAGCAGCAGCAGAGGCACAAATCCTGCCCTGCCAGCCAGAGAAGGGGAAGGCTGAGGGCAAGGGGCCTCCTCTGAGGCCCTGCGATCCGCTGGGGTTAATCCCGGGATCACATGTTTCTCCTGTACCCTCTAGTTCCAGGGGCAGGTCAGAGGGAGGCCAGGCTGCACAGCCCTGTGGTGGGTCAGCCAGTGAGGTCCTGTCCCCAGAAAGGACCCTGTGACACTGACTGTGCCCTGAAGAGGACATCCCCAGGGTGCTTGAAAAGCCCCATCTCCAGGGCCAGGAACACCATCCAGATCCTCATAAAAGCAGAGAGAGCAGGTCAGCCCCCCAAGCCAAGAGACCCATTTAGGTGCCTTCAAGAAGCACCGCTGTCCCCTCCATCCCTTTGTGTCCCCAGTGTCCCTGTCACTGAGGGTAATGGCCCCGCTCCTGCCAAGCCAGGACCTGAGAGGCACAATTTCTGATTTAATCCTGGATGGGGGGGGGNATCCTGGCGGTGGGAAAAAAAAAAAAAAAAAAAAAAAAAGGTTCTTTTTGCACTCATTCCTGTCTTTTGGGATGAATCCTGCACCGGGACCACCCCCCACCTCCTGGCCCATGTTCTTCCGCGGGAGGTCAGCAGGGCAGCGCGGGGAGCGGAGGGGCCGTGGGGCAGCCGGCAAGGGGAGGGCAGACAGCTTGCAGAGGGGTCCGGGGGCATCTGGGGGAGGGCGGGGGCATCAAGCCAAATGCCCCCCGCTTTCCTTTTCGGGTCTCCACCTCCCGAGCTGGTTGTCTTGTGTCATTTTTTACTGCCAGGGGAGAGGGGACACCACCACCCCCCCTTTAAATTCCTGCTATTGTGGAGTGCAGACCGGGTTGGACCTGGGTATTTAGATGACATCACCGAGCAGGTTGGGTTATAAAATGAATGAAGCAGAAAGCAGCCCAAGTTCACTAGCTCGGCACTTAGCAGGCGGCAGGAGGGACCTCGGGGCTCCGCTCTGAACTTTGACTCCCGTCCGTCCCGTCCTCTCCCCGGGGCTGCCCTCGGCTCCACGCTGCCCCGCCGGCCCCCCTCCCGCTCGGCCCCGCAGGATGCAGATCTCACCCTTGCTGGCTGGTGGACTTTTACTCGCGCTGCTCTCCGTCAGGCTGGAGGCGAAGCCGGCGTCTCAGCTCCCACAGAAGGTACGGCTGGAGCTTTCTCCGGCTCTTCCTCCTCTCCCGGTCCCGCTCAGACTCGTAACGGCACAGGGGGAGACCTGGGGTGACTGTGGGGTGCCAGATTCAGTGCAAAGAGGGGCTCTTCTCTCCTCATGGGCTCTTTGACTGCAAGGGGGACTCCCTGCTTCTCCAGGCTGTCCCGAACGTCCGGGGACATCAGCCCCAAACCAGAGGCTGGAGTGGGACGCGGTGTGCCCCGTACCCCGCGGGACTGGGGCAGGGGAGGGTGGCAGTCTGCTCCCCGGAATCACCCTGGGGACCCCTCTGTGCCGGGCACGGGGGAACGGGGAGCAGAGCCGCAGCGGAGCAGGCAGCAGGTGCACGGTGGGACAGGGTGCGAGACGAGAGCCCTCCGGGCAGTCCTGACCAAACGGGCCGGGCAGGGGCACAGAGGTGCGTGTCCCATGGGGAAGGGGCGCCCCAAATGAGAGTGTCCCTGGCACCTGGTTGTCCCGAGATGCTGAGGAGGAGGGATGTGCCCGAGGCCACCGACACTGGGTGGCACTGCCCCAAGGTCTGGGCACAGAGATGGGGACACGGTCTGAGGAGTGTCCCAGGATAGCAGTGGGATAGGAGTGGTGGTGTCCCTGTAAGGCACTGGGGTGCAGGTTGCAGAAAAAGAGTTGATACAGGGGGATGTTGGGAAGATTAATGAGGATGAATATTTCCAGGGCTCGGTGGGCAGCAGCTTTGAGCAGGGAGAGAGATGGGAGGCCTGGGAGATGGGGGGACATTAAGGAAGGAGGTGTGCCCCTCTAATTGTGGGTCAGAATTGGAGGATTGGGAGGACACAGAGAGCATTAACTAGGGGATGGAGCAGCAGGGAGGAGGAACCCTGATCTCCCCAGCACTCCTGGGGACACTACAGGGCAGGGGTGCAGGGTGAGCTGTGGGGCAGGACCCATTCCCATAATCTGAAGAGGTCTGTAAATTGGGGGGTAAAGATGGATGCAATGACCGAAGGGGTCTCAAAGGAAAGGACCTGCCAGCTTTCAGGCCCCTTCAGATTACGGGTGGGGGAGAGGACGGGACGGGATGGGACGACAGGATAGTGACAGCAGCACAGCTGAGGGGTGTAGCACCACCAGCGCTTTGGAGGGGCGGTGTGGATATGCAGTGACCAGGGCAGGAAGACACCGCTATGGTGTGGGTCAGGGGGATGCTCTGACCCCAGGGAAGGGAGCACAGATTTAGGGAGACGAGAAGATGCCCTGGGCACAGCCGTGGGGTGATGGACTGCAGTGCCGGGCACAGACCCAATCGCGAGTTTGCATCACAGAGGGGATACACCGGCCCCGCTGAGCGTCCCTTACGGGGGGGTCCCCAACACTGATGGGATCGCTGGGGACGGCGGCGCTCTGACCCTCTCCTCCCCACAGGCCTCCCGCGGGTCGGCGGCGGCGGCGGCGGCGGCGGCAGCGGCGGCGGCGG
>WEKY01063628.1:0-13011 GCA_013390045.1 Picathartes gymnocephalus
AACCTTAAAACTTAAGGTATCACCATCCTTTATCCATTAAATTTGGAGCCCAATCCAGTGCAAACCCTCATTTGGCATCACCCTGGGCCAGACCAGGGAGCAAATCTGGGATAACACTAATGTTTTGGTTTTAGTTTCAGCTTCTTCCCTCATTCCACCTCATGGATACATAAATGGGAGCTGGGAATGGGGCTGGCAGTTGGGAATGGGAGCAGCCATTGGAATCGGTTCTTCCTGTGGGAAAATCCCAACTTGCAGCAGGTACTGGAGCATGGAAAGCTCCATCCTCCATTCCTCAAAGCCAAGATGGCATGTCTCTGCAGCCAGGGAATGGTTTATGCACCAAAAAACCAGAAAAAGTGTGGAGGTTTTTGTGTGTGAATTTAAAACCTTTCTCCAAATATCCGGCATTGGAAAATTATCTCAGTCCTGCCCACAGCAAAGGAGATTTTCCATGAATCTCTTTGATCCCAAAGATGAGAAACACATGGGGAGCTGATGCTTCTCTTTTCCTGGGAGAAGCGGGGGGGGAAACCAGCCCAGAATTCATCTATCAAATAATCAGAATAATTACAGAATAAATAGAAAGCAGCCAGTTGGCAAACACGACCATTCAAGGGATATTTCCCACTAATAATTCCAGGACCACTGGGATAACGGTGTGGATTAAGAAGAAGCCAACCAACCACAGAGCTCATGTGACCCATTGCGGTTGTCTCCTTGTAGAAAAAGGCTCCACATTTGCTTTGAATTATTCTGTGCAAGGCCCAAAAAAAAAAAAAGTGGGTTTTTTCCCCCTTTTTTTATGCATTGTTTTCTATGTGTTTCATATTCTTTTATGTTTCTTTCTGGGAATTCCTAATCCTTCTCCATGTCCTCCAGTCCTGTTCCAGCAGGACAGCAATGGGCTGCTGAATTTAGCTTTTTAAATTCAATTTATAGCCAGGCAACAAATATTTCTCTCTCCCACCACTCATGGTAAAGCAGCATTCCTGCAGCAGGGAATTATGGATAAAATGCAGGGTTATTTTATTTGCCTCACCCTGGCTCTAGAGACTTTTCCTCCTTGACAGCTCTCACATCTCCTAATTTAAATTTAATTCAAAAAATGCAGCAACGTTTGTCATCTATTTTATAGACATCAATCAAATGTGGATGTTTTGCAGCCTGAATTTAAATATTCACATAAAAATGCCATTAGTGCTGAATTTCAGCTCTTTACAGAATTGATTCCTGCACCTATGGAGTGTTCCTGCTGCTCTGGAGGGGTTAAAGGTGATGAAATTTGGGAAATTCATGGACCTGACTTTGTTTGTACCACTCAGGGCAGTTTGAGGCATAAATCTGAAAATTTCTGATTTTTCCAGCCCCTTACTCTGTCCACTGGACTTCCCTTCTAATTCCTTCCCAATTAGTCCAAGTGTTAAGAACATAAGGATGGGAATAATTATTGGGAATAATTATCCTTTAATTATCCTTCTTCTCTCTACAATAAATTATTCCAGGAAAAGTGGAGAATAAGGAAAGCAGAAAGCTCATTTTATCCAGAGATCCAGTCAGGACATGATCCCACAGGATACATTCTCCAGTCAATATTTCCTTTGCTATTGGAAATCTTTCCCAAAATCGTGCAACACCTCCAGACAAAGCAGAAATCTGGGATAAACTCCCAGATTTCCTTCCACCAGATTGTCATGGGTTTGTATTCCAAGAATAAAAATGTGGGTATTCCTTGTAACTGTATTTGTCTCCTGTCCTGGCTTCTCCCAGGAAACATTTTCCAACCAGGGACAATAATTTGGACTGAAAACAAAAAAAGAGGATCTATTAATTTATTAAATAATTCTATTAATTTAAACCTTGATCCAGGGGAGGTTCAGGTCAGATATTATGGGAAAATTCCTGACTGAAATAGTGATAAAACAGCAGAAAAGGCTTTCCAGGGAAGTGGTGGAGTCTCCATTCCTGGAAGTGTCCAGCAAACAGGAGATGTGGCATTTTGTGACACATTTTGGGGGTTGGAGGTTGGACTTGATGATCTTTGAGGTCTTTTCCATCCCTAATGATTCCATGATTTTGGATGGCAGCTCCAGAAGGACACAGGACCCCAGGATCTCAGTGTTATCCAAACACCCCGTAGAGAATTCCAGGCACCAAATCCAGGGAGGAAATCCTGATTTTAGTAACACCAGGAAACTTTGGGACCATGGGATCCAGACAATCCATGCTGGGAATTTCCTTGTTGAATTGGTGGGATTTCACTTTGAAAAGCTCAGCTTAGAAGCAACAGCTCAGCTGACCAAGCTGGTTTCAAGGACCTGAGGATAAAAATTCCAGCAGTTTTGGGGTATTCTGTGTGTTTTTATCTGTGT
The DNA here is from genome assembly GCA_013390045.1 of Picathartes gymnocephalus. Classification (NCBI taxonomy): domain Eukaryota; kingdom Metazoa; phylum Chordata; class Aves; order Passeriformes; family Picathartidae; genus Picathartes; species Picathartes gymnocephalus. The sequence continues at coordinate 2,373 of WEKY01063628.1, forward strand.
TTGAATAAAGGAACAATTTCTACTCAGAATTCTGATCTCCATCCTTCTTTTGAGACACGACAGAATGCACTTAGAGAAGTTTGGCTGGCACAGCAATTAAAATAATTTGTTATGAATTCAGGGACACAAATTAATGCTTGGCCCTTGGAATTGGGTGGCCAATAATGGTGGCCAGAAACTTCAGAAACCTTGATGAACATTGAGATCTCTTCATATCCCTTCTCCCTGCTAACGAATCCCGAGAATCAGGCGTGAGAAGTGGGATTTCATCTATCTGCACATGATAAAATCCAAATATCCAGTTATGAGGTGAAAATTAAACCATGGAAGGCCATGGGATAAGTTGGAGAAAGAAACAAGGCCTCCAATTTCTTCTACCACGTTCCAAATTTCTGCGGACCTTTAGGAAGATTGGAAATGTGTTTTTGGGGAGGGCAATTTTGGAGCACTCTGGTATTCTCAGAATCAAAGAATCATGGAAAAATTATTTGGAAGAGACAAGCAAAGGTCTCCCTGTCCAAAATCCCAGGTGGGACAGGACTAGAGCCAGCTGTAGGTCAGCCTTGCACACCTGGAAGGATGAGTATTCCAGAGCTTCTCCTGAGTGACAGGGACCCTGCTTGAGCAAGATCTCCAGAGGTCCCTTCCGACTTTATCCATGAGATTCTCTGGAATTTACCACATTTTGGTGTGGTTTGGCTGATTTACAGCAGATTTCTCTCAGGTTTATTCCCATCCTGTGCTCCCCTTGGCACTCACCATCACCCCCAGCTCCTTCTCTGGGTTTTGTCTTTCCAGTCTACACCCACACCTGGCAGTTTGGAATTCCCAAAATCCCAAAGTTTCTAATTGAATACGAAGTTAAACCCTAAAATTGCTTTTATTCTTCTTTCTGTCTTACAAAACCAGGGAGTTCAGATGTCTTTTGTGCCTCCAAATCCCCATGGATTTCACTACGGAAAGAAAAGAGTTTTCTTCCTTCCCAAATTTCTCAGTCTTTTATGACCAAAGCCTCGCTTAAGTGCTTTGGAAAATTTGATCCTGGCTTCACATAAACCTGAGATCAGCCCTGATATAATTCCGAGGCAGAGGGAGTGAGGAAATAACTGGACTTTGCTGTTTGGAAGGAGAAATAGGGGATGGGAGAAGAGGACAATTAAATGGGAATTATTTGGCTCTGCAGTTCATCCCAAAGGATTGCTCTGATTCTATAATCTAAGTTAAATGTTGACCTTTATGTTGTCAGTGTAAAACCCAAACATATTAAACATGCCCTGGGGTTCCTGTACAAGATACTGCAAATTGAGGGATGGAATATCCTGGAGCCAAAGGAAAGACCTGATTGATGGATGAGGCCCTGGGGAGGGCAGTGTTAAGATTTCCTGTCTTTTCTGAAAAACCTAAAAAAAAAAAAAAAAAAAGAAGAAGAAATAATGAGATTTCTCATTTATGTGTGGTTGATGCATTCAGGTTTCTCTTTCCCTGTTTTTTTTTTTGTGTGGAAAGAGAGGCAGTGAAACAAATCCTGCTTCGATTTTGATTGGGAATCTTGCCAGGCTTCTGTCATCGCCAGGAAAATGGTTCCTTCGGCAGACACATCTGGGCAACTTCACGCCCATTCCTGATGGGAGCTGTCAAATCCTGCCCTGGAGAGCAACAGGAATGGTTCCCCATTCCCAGAGGGAGAAAAAAAGAGGAAAATTTGCTTTTGCTTTCTTGAAAAGTGGGTGGATTGGGAGGACAACAGATAATTTCTTAGAGGCAACACCTTCACTGCCCATCTCTTTGTAGCACTGGGGTGTTTTTCTTATTTTCCAATCTTCCATCACAGCTCCCTTTTCCTGTTTTCTTTGTTCTAAGCCTGGAATCACATTTAAAAAAATAAAAAAAAAAGATTTCTTGACCTCTCAACATAATTATGGGTTCTGTGTCTAAACTTAGGCACAAGGAGACATGGAATAAATAAATATAAACTGTAAAATATGTATGGATATGGATATAAATATGAATATGCAAATAAATTGTGGTGTATAATTTAATAATTTGTATGTAAAGTGTGTGGCCAAATCAGTTCTTGGAAGGACCTCTGGAGATCGGCTGAGGTTGCTCCAGCAAGGAATGGGAAAAGTTTTCCAAATCCTTCTGAAGCAGATGGAAAAGGCCATGGGCAGTTTGTGCCATCTCTTTATATGGAAGCAGAGATGAACCAAACTTTCCCAAAGTTTCTGCAGCTTTGGAGAAATAACTTTGTGTCTCCTGGCCGCCAACGAGGCACAAACAGTAGTGCCAGGTCCTTGTTCCCTCCTCTTCCCTCTCCCGAAAAACCTCTCGATGCAGCCTGAGGAAGGAAATGAGCCACTGGCTCTCCTGAATTCCGCGGTTTTATTGATCCCTCAAATCCAGAGGAAGAAAAGAAACCTTGGAAAGACCATGAGTGAGGACCAGGATTATCCCCTGCTCCTGAGCCCCAAGGATTCATGGAGCCTGGGATAATTTTGAAGAAGTTTCTGGCAAATTCCAACACGAAACTCCCATCATTTTTGTCATTGCTATCTCCTTAAATATTAAATTGAGTTATTGGGGAAAGTTTGAAAGCCCAGGGAATCCTTGCCTGTGTTTTTTGGGATTGAACCATAATCCTTTCCAGGACAGAGCTTTGCCATGAAGCACCAGCCTGGGAATTCAGCTGCATTTTTGAAGTGTTTCAGAATATCCCCAATAAAAAAAAGATAAATTCCAGCAGCTTTGCAGATAAACTAAACTTTGTCCCAGGCTGCTGGAGCTCCTAAAATTCCTTCTTGGATATTCCATAGCAGCCATAACTGGGATTATTGCCCTTGTAAGTTATTTTTCTCATCATTTCTTATGGTGCACTTGGGGTCCATAAAACCATATTGCAATAAGCTATGGAAAAATAAAATCCTAAAAATACCCCCCAAAAATCCTAGGACATAAAAAATGCAGGAGGAAGAAAGAATTCTGCCATTGGGAAAAAAAAATGAAATAAGAGGCAAGTTAAAAAAAAGAACATTATTAGAAAAGGGTTCCTTAAACTGCAATATGAATTATTATATTATTAATTAATATTGATGGGAAAATGGTATCAAAAGCTATCAATATGGTACATAAATAATTATAAGTTATTATTATAAGTTATTATTATAAGTTATTATTAGAAGTTGTTATTATTATTATTATTTCTTCTCCTAAGGTCAAAAAATGGTGTAAGGATTTTAGCATTTCTGCTTTCAGACTCAGGTTTCAAAAAATAACTTTCTGCAAAATAACTTTGTTAATAATTAATAATCCTGTCTTGTATTTTCCAACTACTGATGGACCTCCTAGGAAGTTTTAATTGACTCAACTTCTGTGTGGTAATTTTGATTTAATTTTAGTTTTTCCAGTATTTATTGTCTTGGAGTATCACAACGTTGCAGGCAGGTGAGAAAACTTCCATAGAAAGTCCCAATTATCTCCATGTTTGATGTGGAGTCTAAGCCAAGGATTTATTTACATTATTCCATAATAAGTATAAACAATGGATTGTCCCCCAACATGGAAAGAAACCCTCAACCAACAAACCCAAAAAGACAAATACCTTTTATTGGTATTTTTCCAATTTTTCTGAGCAGTATTCCATCAAGATGAGGAGACCTTGGAAAAAGTGACCACCTTGGAGAAGCCAAAGGTGGCCACAGAGCCTCTAAAGCTGAATCTCTCTCAAAGTTTAGGAAAAATAATCAATTTTGGTTGTTCCCTCTCAAATTTCTTGGGAACAAATCAAGAAACCTCTGGCAGACTTCAAGTGCTGTCTCCTTATTAAAAAATAAAGAGCATTTTTTTATATTCTCATAAACAGCATTTTTGTATTCTCACAAATTTCTCTGGGAATGAGAAAAATGTTCCTAACCTGAGTGTGCACAAATTGCGTCTGGAGTCAGTCAAAGGAAAATTCCTGATGGAAACTGAATGGGAAGAACTGGGATTTTTGACCCTGCATGATGGTTTTGAGTGGTCAGGGCAGAAAAGGAGATAATTTTTTCCTTTTTTCATTTTATTTTATTTTATTTTATTTTATTTTATTTTATTTTATTTTATTTTATTTATTGTATTATATTTATTTATTATTATTACTATTGAAATTTTATTTTCTTTTATTATTTATTTATCAATACAGACATGGATTTTATCATCGAAGGCTTGATGACTATTTAATTTCTATTGGAATGAGTTCCTCCAAGAAGAAATTACCTTTAGGAAGGATCCCTGTACACCTTGCTGTAGGATTGTTATCCCACCACTCATCCAGTGTGATCCAGCTGAATTTATGGAGAAGACAACCCCAAATTTTAACTGGAATAAATCCATTTTGTAAAATCTGAGCCAAGTGGGAAAACCTGTGTGTGCCAGAGAAATCTCTTTACACCGCCTTTGTCCTAAATATTCATGAGCTGAAACTCAAATCAAACTCCTTTTCTGGGGAGCGATGGACCAGAAGATTCTTAGGAGCCCATATTTGGGTTTTTTTAATGAACTCCAAGTTGATCATCTGAAATTTTTAAAAGTTCTCAGGTGGTTTCACCTTGAAGTGGTGAAACTTCATATGGAACTTTCTACTCTTAGGAGCCAATATTCAAAATATTTCCCTCTTGATGAATTTAAACCCAGATAAAAATCCTTGATTTAGCCTACAATGACAAAAGCAGATTATTTTATCATAATTCAGATTAAAAATTCCAACTTCATTTGAATTTGCTGTTTAATTCAGTTATTGTTATGAAGCCTGGTTCTGACTTATATTGAGACATTTTTCTGCAAAGAAAGGGAATTTACGAGCAGCACAATTATGGGATTAAGCCTGAAAATCCCTAAATTGGAACTCTGGAAGGTCCCTGTTCCCTTGAGCCATCCTTTGGGTTCATCAGTGTCACTGTTATGTGGACAATTTTCCCTTTTTTCAACACTGTACAAATTTCCTTTAGAAAACGTATTTTTGGAGAACATCCAAATTTAAACACCCACCTGTCTGAGTGTTCAAATTCATTTTTTCTTCTTTCAGACAGAGATGTCTGAGCTGAGCTTTGAAACCCCTGAGCAAAGCAGGAACCCACAGCTTATTCCAGCACCTGCGAGCTCCCAAACCTGGGCAAACCCTACTTGAAAATGCGGAATGTGGGAATCCAAGGCACAGAAAGTTCTCAGAACCTGGTGCCTGCAGACTCTGAGTTTGAAATGGTTGCAGTGGTTTTTATTGGTTAATTGTACTTTGGTTTGTTCTATGTACCCCTGTTTATACCTTGTACACTCTCCCTGTCAATTATCTGTCCCCTCCCCTGGTCGAGTGAGAGGTTCCCTCTCTCTCCCCTGTCATTCTCCTTTCCCGCGCTCTGGAAAGTTCCTCGTTATTTCGTTATGCATTGGTCCTTACAGGTGTATTCCCCTTCCCTGTTCTCCCGTTCGCTGTGTAACCTGTCCCTCATCCCCGGACCACACCCTTGGGCTTTCCCAATTGGTTCTGTTCGCATCCCCACCCCTGGGACCCTGGGAGTACGAAACCCCCTGTTACCTTTGTTCTGGGGGTCACTCGGAGCAGAGCATGGGAGGTTCGATCCTCCTCTGTGAAACTCCTGGGGGCCTGACTCAGTTTCTCCCCATCAGCCAAATAAACCTTGGTCTGGTATACAGAGCTGCTGAGTCCTCCCTGCTTTCGCTTCTCTGCGCATTCACCACCTGCTCGTTACCCTGCTCTCGGCTCTGCTCGCTGCGGCTGCGATTGGGTTCTGGGGATCAGCGAGAATCCCCAGAGGAGTCACCTTCGACCGGCGCAGCCTTGGCACCCCGGGCAGTCAAGCGCGGCGTAAGAAATGACTACAGAGTTTGACCTGAGGCCATGGAAAAGGCTTCCAGACTTAGAGACCTGTAACAAGAATGTAGGTCTGTAGTTTAAGAAGAAGCGTGTTAAGCTAGGTAATAGAAGGTTTTGAAGTTGGAAGTTTAGATATAGAGCTAGTTATAAAACAAAGTAAGAAGTTTTAAAACATAGTAATATACAACTGTATGCTGTTATATGATTGGATGAAAAAGCCAGCATTGCGGCAAGGTGTGTAATAGAGTTTTAATTAACTATTGGTGTGAAAGTTAAAACAATCTGTGTGGCAGTAGATTATTGGCCAATTAACCTTTAAAGGACCTTGTTACCTGTGGTCTTGTGATCACTCTGCACTAATGGCTGACCTCTGACTTGTACTGTGAAGACGTTCTCGCACCTTCATGAGACTGCAGCAATAAATCAAGCTTTAAACCATACCGAAGTGGTCCCGTCTTTATCTAGAATCCCGACAGAGGAATTTTCCCATCAGTTCCAAACTGAACCCTGCCAATGGAAAGCTTTGGATTGAGGTCAGTGGATTTTTGACCAAGGCTCAGCTGAGAGCTGCTCTGTCCCCCAGGTGAACTTCATGCTCTGGTGGAAACCTCTCCTCTTGCCATGAGCGTCTGCCCATCCTGGCTTTGCTCAGCCTCCAGCACAGAATTCCTGCTTCCAACGGGGCGGGAAGAGAAGTTGTGTGGTTTTCCAGCTGCTGGGTTGAACCTTTGAGGGCCCCGTGCTGGAAATTCATCGCCGCTGAATCACACCCATGAGCTCAGCTCCTGCAAGGTTTCACAGCTGTGGAATTTCTCAAGGAAATTCTGGAGTCTCCATAATTTTTTTGTCACTTTTAACCAGGGGGTGGCTTTAGGGGTGTCATTCCTGTAAACAGAGTCTGCTCTTCTCCCAGATCCCGTGTTCTGCGTTAAAGGAAAATGTGGCATTTGCTGCTCTCAAAGAGCTATGGAAATATTAATTAATTAAATAAAGTTGTACTTCCACATGCACTAATCCTTGTTTCCACACATGATTGTAATAATTTTCTAAACAATCACTGGAAATCAAACTCATTAGTCAAAAATATCAACAATAATTGCTAGAAACAAGAATTTTCTTCCCAATGGACACCGAATCTCTAATGGAGACATGGAGGATAAATCCTGCCATTTGCTGAATTTTTTTTACTTTACTTTTTCTTCCCTTTTTAGTCATTTTTCCTGTCACTCTGCATTCCTGGAGACCACTGACATTCCTGCAAAGCCTAGAATGGAGCTGCTCCTAAACATTCTCTATCCAGGTGAATGGCACCGGGAAGAAATAAAAAGGAACATTCTCTGGAATGCTTCAGGTGAAGGAAAATTCTCAGGATCTCTGTCTTAAAATTATCTCCTGAGAATTCCTGGAGGCCTGTCCTTCAGTCAGGAGATAAAAATCTCTTCCATTTCTCCTCCTGTGGCCCCAGACTTTGTGATCCAAGCTCAGCCTCACGTCTCTTTGTGGTGTGGCCAATTATCATCTAATTATCTCCTGCAATCCCAGTCCTTGGATTCTGGGGCTTTTTGAATACTAAACTCTGAATATTGAAATATTTTGCTGAAGCCTGCGGGTCCTCCAGCTCCACTTCAGAAAGATGCAGGTTTTCCAGAGGTCCTGTGCCGTGGGTGGGACCCATGGCTGATGTCTCCATTAATCCAGTGTCTCCCCCAAACCATAGACTCCATCCCATAAATTCATTTGGAGAAAAACAACTTGCCTGCAGTGAGTTTAGTTTCTGCAGAGGCCAAAATTCAGGTTATCAGCTCACAGATGACAATTTTTGGCTCACCTGTGTTATTGCTCAGGATCCACCTGGCTGCACTGAGTAGTTTCCCAAGGATTATAGTGGGAATTTGAGTGTCCAGCTCAGAGGAACTCACCGGCACTGAAAACTGCTCTTAGGGCTCTGAACCAGCAGCTAAATTCCACTCCAACTATTCCCAATTAATTTCTCTCTCTCTAAGAGTCCTGCTCCTGACTTGACATCTCTATCTACCTAATAAATCCTAAACCAGATCAAATTGTCCTCTGGACGGACCTGACTCTTTTAATTGGCTACCAAGAAACCCAGAAAAGTGGTCCAGGCTTAAAATTTGACTTTTAGTGGGCTGAGACTGCCGAAATTCAATTCCACCTTAAACACACAAGGGATGTTGTGAGCATTAGTTCATATTTTATCAATAACCATCTGTAGCTGAACTCCGGGGAAAATTTACATGGAAGAGGTCGGAGATTTATAGATATGTGGGTGAAGGGTTATAAAATGCATGTGGATGTCTGCACAGATTTTAAAATCCATGTCTGTGCACATATTTATCTGTACCTGTATATTTATCCAGGCTGAGAGGGATGAATACTTTCCCTATGGTGCATTCCCTGGAATGAGAATATTTCTGAGCCTGTGGGATTTGTCATGCCCGTCTGGCCTGGTGCTAAATCCAGGATCAGATGGAGATAAAGGGCCACACGAGCAAAAATATTGCTCATTTCACCATTTCTGTCTGCTCGGAGCAGCGTTGGCTCCACCGCCGGAGCCGGAGCGACGACGCCTGTGCCGACAGCCAGGAGGGGAGGGATGTGATAAATGAGGGATTGAAGGTGGGGAGATTTGGCTCCTCACTCTCCCAGTGACTCACCCGGCGTGGAAGAGCCATCCCAGCATCCAGGCAGGAAGCTTTCTGTTATAAATGGATGTGGGGGTTGGCTTTTGTAGTTCTGTTAATTGTTCCTTAATTGTCTGTTAATTGTTCTTTAATTGTTTTGACAGTTGACTGGTTGAAACTTATTGTTGATACGTTTAATACAGTAATTTTATTCAATTGGGGAATTTGGGTGTTGGGCTGTTTGAATTAAAATTGACTTTTGTATATAAGATTGATGAGTTATACAAGGTTAATGAGTTACATAAGATTAATACATAGTTATTGTTAAAGAGGGTTATGTGGGTAAGTGTTGTCATTTCCTTTCTGTACCTCTATTGTTGCATTTATTTGAGATTTGTTACATGAAAATACAATTTAATAGGGACAAAATGGCCACCAAGAATCAGTCAAGACTTTCTGGAAAGTTCCCAAGGAGAATCAATCAGGACGCCAGTCAAGTCCAGGCTCCTCCCATCCTTACAACTGAGCATGGTCCTTAGGGCAGGCCCAAGGTGAGTTGGAGTCCCAGGATCAGAAAGTTTTAAACTTTGAAGTTTAGATATAGAAGGAGCTACAGAATAAAGTAAAAAGTTTAAAATGTAGTAACATAGAACTGTATGTTAGTACCTGATTGGATAAAAAAGTCCGCACTGGAGCAGAGATGCAACACAAATTTGATTGATTATTGGTGGAGAAATCAAAACAGTATATGTGGCATTAGTTTATTGGGCAATTAACCTTTAAAAGACCTTGTAACCTACAATCTTGTGACCATTTTTGAACATGGCCAACCTCTGCAGACCTCTGTGAAGGCATTCATACACCTTCATAAGAAATAAACAATAAATCAGCTTTAAAACCATAAAAAAGTGGTCCCAGCTCTGCCCAACACCATCCCGACAAAGGCGGACTGCCTTGGATGAAGGATGGGCCAAGCCCATCGAGAACTCTGACTGGGTAATTGTACCCTTGCCTCCTGAGGGACATCCCAAGAGTATAAAAGCAGCCGCACCAGTCTGGGTGGGTGTGCCAGACCAGCCATGGACATGTATTGTGGGCACCCCTAATTGTTAATTGTTAATTGTTAATTACCTTTTAAGTTAATAAATTTTTAAAACTTCACACTGTGGAGCGGCATTCTTCACACTTTCCGTAAAAACGTGAGCAGCAGCAGAGGCTGGGATCACCTGATGGTTTTTTGGTGCTTCTCGTGGCCTGTTGTTGCTGGCTGGTTGGGAATTGGTGCCAGATGTGCTGCATCTGCTCCTTGCAGAAACGGGAACCTTTTCCAGCGGGTGTTTCACGTTATCCCAGCATTAATTTTCCCTGCCCTACCCATAAACAGTCACACAATTTCGCTGGAGCTTGTGGAGGCTCAGTCTGGTGTGGAGAACCTCTCCAAAGGTCAACCAAGATCTGCCACAGTGACCTTGTTTAGGGCTGCAGAGGTGCAAAGGGAAGGGCTATCAAAAGCAGGGATGTGGACTTCATCCATGGTGCAGAGACATTTCCTGAACTCAGCCTTTAATCCTGGGCTCATCCCATCTGTGAGATGCCTCCCAAACCCAATCCTAAATCCCTGGTTCTCAGCTCATCTCATTTATGAGACACTTCCCAAGCTCAGTCCCAAATCCCTGATGCTGGGCTCATCTCAGCTGTGAGACACATCCCAAACTCAGCCCTTAATCCTGAGCTCATCCCATCTGTGAGACTTCCCAAGCCCAGTCCTAAATCCCCAATTCTCAGCTCATCCCACCTGTGAGACACTTCCCAAACCCAGTCCTAAATCCCTGATTCTGGACTCATTCCATCTGTGAAATGGGATAAAACAGACTCTGCCTTTCCCTCTTTAAAATAAAAGGTGGTCAAAGCAGGAGCTTTCTCTTTAATATCTGTGTGGAGTCACGTGTAGGAAGTGTGAGGGTCTGGGACGTGTTCCACATTTATATATTTCTATTTCTATTTCTATTTCTATTTCTATTTCTATTTCTATTTCCATGTTATAGTTATAGTTTTATAGTTATTGTTATAATTATATTTGTTTTTATTTTTATTTTTATCATTTTTAGTTTTGATTTTGTTTCTATATTTA
>WEKY01063628.1:16682-43576 GCA_013390045.1 Picathartes gymnocephalus
AAAAGAGAGAGAAAGAGAAGAAAAAAGGCAGGAATGTTTAATTGGTTGTTTAATCTGCTGTCTTTGGTAATGTAAATAATGTATTACCATTTATGTAAATTAAATATTTAGACAGATTCATTTAAATTGAATATTTATATAGATTTAGAGTAGATTTTAGGAAGGAATTCCTGGCTGGGAGGGTGGGGAGGGCCTAGCACAGGTTTCCAGAGAAGCTGTGGCTGCCCCTGGATCCCTGGAAGTGTCCAAGGCCAGGTTGGACAGGGCTTGGAGCACCCTGGGATGGTGGGAGCTGTCCCTGCCCATGGGATGAGATGATCTTTAAGGTCCCTCCAACCCCAGCCATCCTGGGATTCTGTGATTCCATGAATATATTCCCTTTCTTTGACAGAAAATTCTAGCATGGAGCAGCTCAGAGGGAAGATGTTTTCTTCTCCCTGCCTTCCGTGTAGATCCTTACCTGAATTTTCCCTCTTTTTCCTTTCTTTTCCCCAACTTTAGTTATCCCCATGCATTTATTTGAGCTGTTATCACTTCCCCAGAATCTTTGCTTCTTTTTCCCTGAATGCAATACAGCAAATCCACAAATTTCGCCAGGACCTTGGCTGAAATTTTGGGATTGGAAGTTTAAAACATGAATATAAGTTTTAAATATGGGGTCCTTCCTCCCTATCTTTTTATTCCTTAACTCACATCTTCTCCACTGCATCCATTTCCAGGTCTTTATCCATAGATTTCAGTTTGAAGGGCTCCCAGTCCCTATTTTCAAGTCCTGAACTCTGTGAGATCTTTGCCATCTGAAACCAATCCTGAAGTATTGTAAAGGTTCACAACTTCCAGGGATTTTTTTTTGCTGTGCATCCCTGAAAAACTGGCTGTGAAACCAACCCCTGGATTTTCCCTCTCCCTTTTCCCACGGGAAAATCATCTTCACCTCACTGAGGACTTTCCAAGGTCTTGGCATAAACAGAGGAACCCTGGGCAGGCAGGGAAACGTCAGCCCATGGTTCCTGTGGACACCTGTGGAAAAAAAAAAATCCCAGAAATTCCCATGGCTGCCAAAAACTGGAATTTTACAATGCTCAGAGGTGCCAGGAAAAGGGTCAAAGGTCAGTCTGGATCCAGGTGGCCAGCTGGGCTAGTGAGGGCTCCTGTGCCAGTTCCTGTAGCCAACAGCTCAAGGGGGGAGGGATTTGGCCGGAATTCCGGCCATTGCCTGGAATTCCGGAGCCCAAATGACCGGATACCCTCGGCAGCTGAGTCAACAGAGCACGTGCAGGCAAAGCTCAGCTTTACAAGGCTGGGGTTGCACCAAGAGGCTTCCAAAGTGATGATTTGGGCTGGGAAGTCGAGGGTGGATGGGCCAGACGTTGGTGGGATCCCTGGAATTCTCCAGGGATGGTTGTATTCCATGTGTGTCTCCCTCCAATCCTACTGGGAATAGTTTTTGCTGTTGATATTTGCATTCATGATCCAAAAGAAACAAAAAATTAAGGGGAAAAAAAACCCCCAAGCCCCAAAGCAAAATTCAAGATGGGAAAAGTAGGAGCTGAGCCCAAACCTGAAAAGGAATTTTAGGATGTTCCAGTGATTCAAGGCAGTGATGGAAGGTGTTATTTTTGTGGAATGTTCATGCTTTGCTCCGTTTTGGTTTGATTTTGTTTGGTTATTCTGGAAGATCCATCCATGTAATTCATCCCAATTTTTAGTAAAATATGGGATACAATCAGATTAGGAGGCATCTGAATGAAGACAGGGAAACAAAGTGGAGTTTTATCCCTGTGGAATAACCAATCCCCTTTTCCTCCATGGTTCCTTAAGGCCATGGGATCATTTAGCAAAGCCCAGGGCTCATTAATTATTCTAAAATCAAAATTTTTCTGCTTTTATATTTGAAGATTATGAACGGACCAATTTCCCCAGGAACATTTTTGCTCCAGAGGTTTAGAATTAGAAAAAAAGAAACAAACTTTCGACTAAAAAAACTTTATCACAGTTTTGGAAAGTAATTCTTAGAAAGGTGAGATGGATTGTTCAGAAATATTGTGATTATTCCTCAGATTCTTTTTAAATACTCCCAAATCTGGCAAAAAATAATCTTAAATCAATTTATTCCAATCAAAATGAATGTAGAGACACAACAGATCAGACCTAAAAGCTCTTTAGGAAGAAACCCTTGGAAGAAAGAACCCTTTAAGAAACCCTAAAAATAATTACAAAAAATGTGCATTTTCCCCCTCATATTCCCTTTGATCTTCCATGGGAATTCCACAAAAAACCAGGGCTGCTGACTTTGGCCACCTTTAATTTCAAATGGCCAAATATTTGTGGAGAAATCCTGTTCATGTTTTAAGAACTCGCTTTCCATCCTCAAAATCTGTCAGAAGTAACAGTGGAGAGGTGCTTTTCAGGGATTTTTGCCTTTTAGGAGGAAAAAATATTTGGATGCAGTTTTTGGGTCAGTTCTAGGAATTCCTGGGGGGGAAAAAATCTATTTAAAGACACAGCAAACTTTTCAGGTTTTTAAATTATATGGGGATGGTTTTAACAGATTTTAAATTTAAATTTTGGATTAACAACAGGAGTGCCTGCCAGTAAATCCCAGGAATTGCTCCTGTTTAACAAATTGTTTGCAGGATTGGTCACCTCCAGTTTTGGGGTTTTCACCAAAGAGTTGATAAAACTGGGATTGACTCAGGAAGCTTTGTGGCACTTGGAATTTGGGTGAACAACAGAATCCCAGAATTCTGGGATGGCTCCGGCTGGAAGGGCCCACAGTGGGTCACTGATCCCATCTCCCTGCTCCAGCAGGGCCATCCCAGAGCCCATGGGATGTGTCCAGATGGCTCTGGAATATCTGAAATATTGAGAGAGGGAGACCCCACCCCCTCTCTGGGATCTGTTCAGGACTTGGGCACTGCCCAGGGAAGAATTTCCTGCCCAGGTGTGTGAGGAATGGATTTGTAGAAAGCTCTCAGAGCCTGACTGAAATATCACATAAATTCCATGCATTTGCATGAAAACTCAGAAATCAGGCATGCGGACCTAGAAAAACCACGGGACAGGGACGATATTTTTGGACAAGGATTTAAGTTGGAGCTTCAACTTTGAGAACAGAACGGATATTTTACAATAGCAAAGCTGCAGAAACACAATGTACAAAGAGAAGCCTGCAGCTGGAACAAAAAGCTTTTAGAACTAGCAGGAGACAGGTGCCTTGAATTAAGACAAAACATGTATTCGTTAAGTTGGTGAGGAGATTTTAGGATGTAACAACATAGCGGTACAAGGTTATGAAGCAAAATTAGTTGAGAATGAGTGTATTGTAATAGACCCATGTGGGGTAAAAATTAATGATTGGTGAGAGCTTCGCTAACGAGCTTTTGTGGCACTTTTTGATAGGTTGAAAAACTTTTATAATGTTTTGTAGATCAGAAATAGTCGGCATGTGATGCTGTGCTGTGGAATTTACATCTTTTCTGTCTCGCTCCTTCTAGGGTGAGACTGATAATGGAATAAACATTTTGGCATAGCCCCTCAATTGCCCCATCCCAGCGCTTTATTCCAACACAGGTGGAATTCCTGGGATCAGTTCCTGCCCATTCCTTGTCCCGTGGTTGGACCCCCAGAGCAGAACCTGGTCCATGCTCTGCAGATGTTTCTAAACATTGACAAAATCCTCTCTCAATTTTCTCTTTTTGAGACCAAACGGCCCCAGCTCCCTCAGCCCCTCCTCCTGATGCTCCAATCCCTTCATTATTTGTGTCACCCTTCACCTGACTCCATCCAGGACCTCCACGTCTTTCTTTAAAGAAATTGAATTTTCAGATAATTCCCATATAAAAAATTCGTGGATAATTTCTCGTTATGTACATTTGGAAATTAAGATCGTAATTGGCACCAGTTCCTTGGCTGATGGATGACCCTGGAACAGGCATGGGACAGATGAGGCTTTGGGATGGAATTTCTTCTCCTGGGGCATTCTGTGAGTGGTGCCAGAAACCAGGACAATGCTGTTTTTAAATGTTATTTTAGGTGAAATTCCTCAAGGAATTAATCCCTGAAGAATTGAGAGGGAACAGAGTTCACAACTAAGATCAGAAAACGAAGGAAGCAAAGCTGGCAGGATTCTTCCAGGCTCTTCCTTGATTTTGTTCCTCACAGGGAAAAATGGAAATAAAAAACACTTTTACAGATTTAATTATTTGATATGAGGAGGTGGCTCCATGCAGGAGTCACTTGGATTTTCCATCATAATTCCAGAGGATATGGACATGATAATAATTATAATAATTTAATTGCACTGGGATAGTGGAAGGTGTCCCTGCCCATGGCAGAGGATTGGGATGAGATGATCCTTAAGGTCCCTTCCAACCCAAACCATTCTGGAATTCCATGATAATTTCTGCTGGGATTCCAGATCCATTCTGGAATTCCATGATAATTTCTGCTGGGAATTGTAGCACTTTATCAATTTTCTCATGTGAGGTCTGCTCAGAAAAGAGATTAATCAAGGCTGTTCTGGGGGAAATTGGTTCTTCAGTGTCTTTGTTTTTGTGGTTTTCCCGCGAAGATCTGAGGCAGGAGGGAGCAATCCCTGGCTTTATTTAAATTATCCACTTGTATATTTTATTCCACGAATGCTGATTTGATTTTTCGGAATTCCGCGCTTACGTTGCCGCAAGATCCCACTAAAAAGGAGGAGTGTGATGATTTTTTTCCTGTTTTCCCCTTTATTTTCTTCAATGTAAGACTGTGGTGGGTCTTTGAGGTTCAGATTTGGCTCCAAGAGCTCAACCCCAGTCAGCTCTGACGGACCCAGTTCTTTTGGCCAATGGTTTCTCTTCGGTTAATTCACTTCTGGAAAGGAAAAAAATGGGAAAAAATGGGGGAAAATTGGGGAAAAAAAGAAGGAAAAATGTTGTACGGATGGTCTAAAGCCCTCCCATCCATTGGATTCATCACACACAAACACACTGGGAATGGAACCCATCCATCCTTCAGAATCAGGGGTTAGGTTAAAAGTGTTGCCGGGATGGGAAAGTTTTATAATCACATTCCCTGGCCTGAAGTTCTGTGGGAAAGATCAGGTTAACCTGGCTGGAAGTGGCTGCCAGAGAACACAGAAAATTCCTCGGGAAGCCAAACTTTCTGCTCCAAAGGGCTTCCAAACATGGAATACGTGTGCGAGTGCCTGTTTATGCACTGAGGGAGACCCTCACACATAAATACACCTCATTTTAATGGAGACTCCCCTCCCCCCCCCCAAAATCCATTCCCACTGGGAATTTCAGTGGCATCAAGGTGCTGATATTTGGGACAAATTCAGACTTTTGCCTTAACTAACAGATAAAATATCTCACTTTGTATTTGAAGTTAAAAACATTGTGTTTTTTGCCATGACCATTTTACGTTGGATAAAACGTGGACCAAAATGTGGAAGAAGTGGATCCTCATCCCAGCAAAACTTTGGTTCCTCTCTCAGCTGACTCAGCTGCAGAGATTTCCTGTTGTCAACAAATAAATTGGGATGATTCAGAGCAGGAGCCTGGCTGGGTGCTGGGAATGTCACTCCTCCCACTCCCTCTCCTTCCCTTCCTTTCCATGAATTGTGGTGGAAGCCCAAGCACTGGAAAGCTCCTTGGGGAGTATCCAAAGCATGGAAGGTGTCTGATCCCATCCCAAATGGGCAACCAGAGCCAGTGAAAAATGGCCAAGCTGATGTCGTGAACAATTTCAATATTGGCACCTAATTACCACCTCCGAGTGCTGAAAGTCAATTCCCTTTTTCCAATAAACCCTTTCCTAATATCTTTCCTATTAAAATTCTCGTTCCCATATTTTCTTTTTCTTAAAACTGGTGTAATTTTTTTTCCCTCTTTGCTACTGAAACCCATTTTTTTACTACTTAGAACCTAGATTTTAAATAAACCAAAAAAACTTTGATAACTTCCAAAATTACTTTGAACAGAAAATACTTTATGAGTTGTTTTTTTATTAAACCCTGTAATATTTTTATGTGAGTATAAGAACAGAAAATTCCCTAACGATTCAGCTTACATGGCATTTCTTGAGTTAATTTTTTTGTTGAAAAAGATGAAAATATTGAATCAAAATAACATAAAAAATTATTAAGTATATTATAAAGCAGCAACTCCCCACATTAAAGACCACCAATAATTCATACAGACCATTGTGGTGGTCCACAAAATAAACATTTGGGAAGGAAAGCAGTAGGAGATCCTAAGAGTTTTATGGAATATGATCCAACAGAAGCTTTTTCTGTTATTCAATTCTGCATCAAAAGGAAAAGTGCAGTGAACCACGGCTTTGGGGGAAATGGTCCAGAGTGTTGGGAAATTTCTGCTTCTGAAAGGATCCCGAAATCTCTGCAGCTGCCTCGGAGCAGTGGGACAACACTCGAGGAATTTTCTGAGGTTGCCACAGGGGTTTGTCAGTCTCTTCTGAGCTGCAAATTTCAACAGTTGCCCCAGAATTAATTAATTTTCAATTGGACCATGAAGTGATTAAGAACTTGAAATTAAATTAGATTTTGGCCCAAAAGTCTTGGCATCTCCTGAGTTCACCAAACATTCGCAGTTCTGTTCTGGGCTTTACTTAATGGTTTTAAACTGCCAGAGGTCAGGGATGGATGGGATATTGGGAAGGAACTCTTGGCTGGGAGGGTGGGGAGGCCCTGGGATGGAATTCCCAGAGAAGATGTGGCTGCCCCTGGATCCCTGGAAGTGTCTAAAGTCAGGTTGGATGGGGCTTGGAGCACCCTGGGACAGTGGAAGCTGTC
Organism: Picathartes gymnocephalus; assembly: GCA_013390045.1. Taxonomy (NCBI): domain Eukaryota; kingdom Metazoa; phylum Chordata; class Aves; order Passeriformes; family Picathartidae; genus Picathartes; species Picathartes gymnocephalus. The sequence continues at coordinate 23,485 of WEKY01063628.1, forward strand.
CCTGCCCATGGCAGGAGGTGGAATGAGATGAACTTGAAGGTCCCTTCCAACCCAAACCATCCTGGAATTCCAGGATTCTATAAAGACTGTATGTGTTCTATAGGCTAATCAATACATTGGTCAGAATTCCATTAGAGTTGATCATTGACTGCCAGATTATGCAGTAATAACAACAAAACCTTAAAGATGTAACACAGCGAAGAAATGGAGAGAAATAAAGTCTGAAATTCCAGGAAGAGTGTGGAGCATGGAAGAGGATGAGCAGTTCTTTAAAGTTGTTGGAGGGGGATAATTCCAATGGGTGGGATGAGACACGGAAAATTTGGATGGAAGATGGTCAGACCTCTAAACCTTAGGAGAAGTTTCCAATGAGAGCAATGGACCTCCTGGGATCCCAAAAGGAGACTGGATGTTCCAGCTGGATCCTTACTGGTGAACTGGGCAATGTCCTGAAATTTGCCTGGGTGTTCCAGCTGGATTTTTACTGGTGAACTGGGCATTTTCCTGGAATTCTGGAATTTGCCTGGATGTTCCAGCTGGATGCTTACTGGTGAACTGGGCAAGGTCAGGGGCTAAAACAAGAGTCAGAGTTCACATCCCAGGATTGGGATTGTCTTCCTCCCTGGATCAGCTGGACATAATCCATCCTGGTGGCTGAGAAACAAAAGCCTAGGAGCCTGAACTGATCCCTGCATCCCACAGGAGGCGATGCCAAAGCCAGGGCTTGAAGCCAGGAGCGGATTAACCCTTTTTGGTGGGAAGCTATTCCAGCCGTGCCCAAAAATAACTTCTGGAGGCCACCTCAATCCTTCTCCTGGCTGGTGGGGCCGTATTCCAGCTCCTGGATCAGGGAGCTCCCTTGGATTCGAGCCTGGGGCGTTATCAAGGAGTGGACGCGGGGCCTTTATCTCGGTACTGTCACTCAGGGCAGAGCCCCTTATCTCAGAAGGGGCTGATAAGGGCTCTTCTCACCCCGCGGGGGAGGAGATAGCAGGGCTATCTCGGAGCTTTACACCCAGCCCTGGCCTCGGGTGACATCCTGGCCTCCACAGGGGACACCAGGAAGGGACGTGCTGGAGCTGGGCCTCTGGAGATGGGTTTGGACGGGCAGGGATGAAGGGGTTCTCAGAGAGAGGGTTGTTTGTGGGGAAAAAAATTGGGAAGGAATGGGGAAGGATGGGAACGAATGGCAGAAAAAATGGGGAAAATGGGGAAAATGGGGAAAATGGAGAAAATGGGAAAAAAGAGTGGAAAAAAGGGAAAATAAGGGGAAAAAAAATTGGAATAAATGGGAAAAATGAGAAAAAAAGGGAGAAAAGGGAGAAAAAGGGAAAAACAAGGGAAAAAAGTTTGGGAGAAATGGGAACAGTGGGGGAAGATGGGAAAAAACAGTGGAAAAAGGGAAAATAAGGGGAAAAAATGGAATAAATGGGAAAAATGGGAAAAAAGTTTGGAAAAGAGGGAAAATAAGGGGAAAATGTTGGAAAAAATGGGAAAAATGGGAACAAATGGGGAAAGATGGGAAAAAAAGGGGGGAAATTGGAAATAAATGGAGAAAATGTGGATGAAGGGAAAAAAGGGAAAAATGGAGAAAATGGAGAAGAAATGGGAAAAATGAAGGTAAAATGGAAAAAAAAGGGGAAAAAATGTGGAAAAAAGGGGAGGAAATGGGGAGGAAATGGGGAAAAATTGAGAAAAAGGGGAAAAACTGTTGTATCTATGATGTGTTTCACTCCCAGAGAGAGATACCCACAGCCAGGTTGCTCCAAATCCCATCCAGCCTGGCCTTGGACACTTCCAGGGATCCAGGGGCAGCCACAGCTTCTCTGGGCACCCTGTGCCTCACCACACTCAGAGGGAGGAATTTTTTCCTAATATCGCATCTAACCCTGCCCTCTGGCAGTGGGAAGCCATGAAGCAGAGGCCAGAACTGACCTGGGAATGTTAATCTGCTCCTGGAAAAACACAAGGGACTGGGAGAAGAAATCGGATGCATGGGACAAAGGAAAATGTCAAGGAAGGACAAAGTGTGCACTACCTGATACTGATAAATTGGATAAATCTGATAAATCTCATAAATCTGACACCTTTTATGGCCCAGCTGTGCTGGTCACATCTGGTTTGCACATCTGGCGTGTGGCTGATTTAACCTGTGCCAGAATTCCCAGGAAAACTTGGGAAACCATCTCCTTCAGATGATCCAAACCCATCCCGTTTCCACAGTTCTGCCAGTGAGAACCGAGGTCCTTTGTCCTGGCTGGATCCCAAACGTTTCCAATGTAGATATTCCAAATGCTGAGAATGCTGGAGCACAATCCACTGGCTCCAAATCTACCTCCCTTCACCTCCCCTCGCTTCCTGCATTAAATCCAGAGGGGCAGGAAGTTTTCAGTTGTAGGAACCTCTTAGTACCCAATGAAAATGAGGATTTTCTCCCAAACCACATTTATCACGTAAGGAAAAGCTGGGAAATATACATTTTAATTCTTTCCCAAGACCCAGATTTGGAGATTAAAAGAACAATTTTTTTTCCCTGATCTTCTGAAAATTCCACAACTTTAAAATGTCTGAAGTTTGTTGAAATTACTATTTTTATTTTTAAAAGTAATGTCATGTTTCTGTTTTCCAAGGAAATTTCCAAAGCATTTATGAGTAAGCAGGATAGGAGACAGAGGAAAGAAGAATTTTAAAAAGTAAGGACATTTTATTGTCCTTGGTTGAAAACAGATTTAGAAATGAAATATAAAATAAAATAATGAGATTTTTTAAAATAATAAAATGAGATTTGCTTTAGGGTGAGTAGAGGTTCTGAAGCAAAAATGAGAAGAGAAAATGAGAATAAAGACAGGAGGAGTCAGAACCCAAAAAAGAAGAGGCGATTTTGTGTCTGTGTGTGCGTGCAAAACTTTTCCACTAGAGGACAGCTGGAATTCCAGCCCCAAGGAACACTCCCATAAATTAACTCGGTTTTGTTTTCTCAACCATCCCTCAGCCCCACCACAAGGTCTCGGGGCTGTGCCATTTCCAAACCACTTTGGGACTGCCAGCCGTAAATCCTGGGCTGTGGAAGCTGTGGAGCAGAGAGTTATGAGCTGGGCACAAGGTGCAAATTGCTCGGAGTTAGCGCCAGAATCCTTTTTTTCCCCCTTCTTTTTTTCTTTCCCCCCTGTTTTCACCACAAGGATTTTTTATTATTATTCATTTTCTTGTTCTTTTGATTCCTTTAGTTCTTGCAGTCTCTTCCCCACTGCCTGGTTTTTTTTTAAATTTTTTTTAAAAATTATTTTTCTTTTTTTTTGTCCCCCCCTTTTTAATTATTAGCAGGATGAATCAACAAGAAAACACTAGGGAATAATTTGCTATAAAAACACCTCTATTGGGGTGCTGCTCCCAGACAATTCACAGCAAACTTCCACTCTGCCAAGGGAGTTTTTCCCTTCTTTTCCTTCTTTCTTCCCTCCCTTTCTCAGTTTTGTGTTCTCTAACAATTAAGGTGGTCTCAGTCACACAAAACTCACAGCAATTTGAAGAATAATTGAAATTTCCATTTTAATAACAATTTCACCTTCCTGAAACATAGAACTCCAATAATCACATTGACTCTGATGCTCCCAGCAGATATTTTTGGTGGAAAAAAGAACTGGATTACCAGGAAAGTGCTCTGTATAAGCAGAAATTTAGGCATTGGACAGCTCAAAACAAGAGAAGCAATGGTTGAAAATAAAATCCATGACTGACTTTGGGCCTTTTTCTCACTCCAGGGATGATACTGGATAATTATGAGGAGTTTTAATGAGATATCTTTGGACATCAAAGATGTATTGTGGCAATTAAAGCTCATAAAATTTCCTACAGTCATCATTTCCTGACCTCATCTCTGCTAGGTCTCTCTTCCTATGAAAAAGAGGAGAATGTGGGAAAGGAGAAGTGAAGACCTGGTTATTCTCTCTTGACCATATCCTTCACTCATTGGCAGCACCCACAGCTGTAATCCAAAGGTAGAAGATTTTGGATAGTTCAGAAACCAACCCTGAGGCTGTTATTCCAAAGGGGTTGGAGTTGGCCGTGCAGTGGGCAGCCAGCTCATTGTGTGAGAGCCTTCACTGGATCTGTGTGAGAACTTTCATCGGATCCATGTGAGAACCTTCTTGGACCTGTGAGAACCTTCGCTGGATCTGTGTAAGAACCTTCACTGGATTTCTGTGAGAACCTTCCCTGGATTTCTGTGAGAACCTTCATTGGATCAATGTGAGAACCTTCACTGGATCTGTGAAAGAACTTTCACTGGGTCTGTGTGAGAACGTTCATTGGATCTTTGTGAGAACCTTCACTGGATCCATGTGAGAACCTTCTTGGATCTGTGTGAGAACCTTCTTGGATCTGTGAGAACCTTCTTGGATCTGTAAGAAAACCTTCACTGGATCTGTGTAAGAACCTTCATTGGATGCGTGTGAGAACCTTCACAGCCCATGGATCTGCTGGAATGAGTCCAGAGGAATCCATGGAGCTCCTCCAGGGCTGGAGCCCCTCTGCTCTGGAGCCAGGCTGGGAGAGCTGGGAATGTTCCCCTGGAGAGGAGAAGGCTCCAGGGAGAGCTCAGAGCCCCCTGCAGGGCCTGAAGGGGCTCCAGGAGAGCTGGAGAGGGACTGGGGACAAGGCATGGAGGGACAGGACACAGGGAATGGCTCTAGCCTGAAAGAGGGAAAATTTAAATCAGATACTGGGAAAGAATTCTTGGCTGGGAGGGTGGGGAGGGGCTGGGCTGGAATTTCCAGAGCAGCTGGGGCTGCCCCTGGATCCCTGGCAGTGTCCAAGGCCAGGTTGGACGGGGCTTGGAGCACCCTGGGATAGTGGGAGGTGTCCCTGCCCATGGCAGGAGGTGGAAAAAGATGATCTTTAGGGTCCCTTCCAACCCAAATCATTCCATGATTCCATGGTCCAGGTGGCAGCATGAGCTACAGTGGATAAACCTCAGCACAGTGGGAGAGTGAAAACAAAAAAATCTCCAAGTAGGAGCAAATTTTGGCTGTCAGGGACACACAGAGCGTGTGAGGGGGGCTGTTGTAAAAAGAATCATTGTGGATGGTGTGTGGGGATTTCTCCTCCCAATAAAAGGTGATCCAATAAAACCTGCCAGCCTGTTTGCATTCCCACTCCTGTGTCCCACGTGGAGGAATGGATCAAGTTGGAACTGCATGGAGCAAAGCATAAACAGCATTCTTCAGGAAGAGGCTGGGCTGCTTTAAGAGCGTTTGGAGGTCTCCAAAGGAAAATAAAAAGGAGGGATTTGCATATAGCAGATGGAATGTTGGATTTTTCATGGCAGCATTAAAAGTCACAGTTAGAGGAGGGCTGAGCTGTGAAATTCAGACCCAGACTATCCATATCTACAAATTCAGGAGCTTGGAGCTGGGTGTTTTCCTTGGTCCCTTGCAGAGACATTGGATCCCACTTAAAAATAAAGCCCAGTGTTTTCCTTTGGATCTCCTGTCCCTCTGGGAAAGCTCTGGGGTTTGGCCTTAGATTCATGGGAGGTGCTGTCATGAAAATTCATCCTTTATGTCCCGAGTCGAGAGGATGAGGGAATCCTTGGAGCTGCTGTCACCAAATGTGAAGATCATCAGAGGGAATGGAGCATGGCTTCCATGAGAAAAGTCTGGGAGAGATGGGATTGTTCAGCCTGGAGAAAAGAAGGTTCAGGGAGATCTTTTTGTGGCCTTTCAGGGCCTAAAGGGGCTCCAAGAGAGCTGGAGAGGGACTGGGGACAAGGGATGGAGGGACAGGACACAGGGAATGGCTTCCCACTGCCAGAGGGCAGGGATGGGTGGGATATTGGGAAGGAATTCCTGGCTGGGAGGGGGGGGAGGGCCTGGGATGGAATTCCCAGAGAAGTGTGGCTGCTCCTGGATCCCTGGAAGTGTCCAAGGCCAGGTTGGACAGGGCTTGGAGCAGCCTGGAAGGGTGGAAACTCTCCTTGTCCATGGATGATCCTTAAATTCCCTTCCAAACAAAACCATTCTGGGATTCTAAAAGGAAAAAAAGGACAGAACCTGCTATTCCTAGGTCATTCCTAAGAGACATTGGTCCACACATTCCCAGATTATCTTTTCCTTTGGCCACAGGCAAAGGAAGTTGGTTCTCACTCAGTTATGACCCACCAGAATTCCCAAAATCTTCTCTGCAGGAGTTCATCAGGACCAATTTCTGGGTATCTCGTATTTTGTAGAGATTTTCACCCTCACCTCCCCACTCCCTCTTCTGTTGGTCCTTCCTGACCGTGATCCTACTTTTTTTTCCTGGAGACGCAACCAGATCATGAAAATTTTGTGTTGATCCATCCTTTTTTACTGCTATCAAAAATCTGAACCCTTTTCCTTTCTCTTCCACTCAAAATCTTCAATGATGATGATGATGATGGTGAGGATGGTGATGACGACGACGATGATGATGATGATGGTTCATCACCTCCCCTTGTTCGTTGTCAGACATTTCCCTTGCAGAATTCACTCACTATAAATTTCCATTTCTACCTATTTTCCCAGTGGGTTTTCCAGCATTTTTTTGCCTCCAACCTGTGGTGTTTAATCCACACAATGTTTATTTCTGAGAATGTCATGTGAGACAGTGTTAAAAGCTCCAATAAAATCAATGTGTGCATTGGCAGCTCCTGCTGCAGCTACAAACTCACTACTGTCTGTAGTAAGGCATTTAATTGGTTTTATGTCAGCTTTTATTTATTTTTATCTTTTTTTTTTCTTGGTCTCTCTGGGCATCTGGGCTGTTGTTGGTCAAAATTTCCCTTGCTTCTGTTTGAAACGAATCAAAATTTCACGGTTTACCCAATTTTCTCCCTCTTTAAACACCTTAACTTTCTTCTTCCATAAGATAATTTGATTTTTAGTCTTGTCTCTTTATGGAATGGTTTTCTTTTATCCCCTTTGTTCACAGACCACCTTCAAGAAGATTTTATAATGAAATTTTCTGAGTGTCCTCACAGGTATTTTCTAAAAATCATTATTCATGTAAGATGAATAATGATTTTTAGAAAATACCTGTGAGGACACTGTAATGACTCTGGAAGAACTCAGGGATAGCTGAAATAACAGAGGAAGTCTCCAGGAATGTTGTATTCATCTGATCTTTGGGAAATTCAGCCATTTATTAATAAACTGTACTGGGTGGTGGGAAAAGGAATTGACAGGTTGAGAATTCTTTTTCCTGCCAGCTGGGAAGGAACATGAGGCTCTTCAAGAAATTAAAATGTAACAAAAATGATGGACAGAGAGAGGGAAAAATAGAAAATAATGAATCCTAAGGAGCCAAGAGATTTGGACACTCATAGGAATTGGAGCTCAGGTTCAAATCCTTGGTTTTCCTGAACGAATCTGGAGAAGATTCAAGATTTTTTTCAAGGAATGAACATCTTCTCAAATAAATGAACAAAATATATGTGAGTACCTTTAATTCCTTAGGGTTTTAATTCCAAGTCTGTTTAGGAGTGATAAAATTTAATTTCTTGCACCATTCTTCTGTCTGGTCCTGAAAACATGGTCAAAAAAATATTTCCTGTGTCTTTCCTGAATTTCCAACCTCTATGATACTTCTCAGAGCTTAATTTTTCAGTAAAGAAAAGCTTGTAATGAAATCATACAGAGTACAACCAAGTCATATTTTGATTACTCATTTCAAAACTCAAAATAATTTCATATTTTTTCCAGTTCATTCTGACAAATCCCTTCCCCTCCTGAAAGTGATCTGAATTTCAAACCCATGGAATCATTGGGTTTTCTCATTATTCTATTCTTTAAATTCTATTTTTAATGCTGAAAGCCCAGCAGACATAATTTAACACCAGAATGGCTCCTGGAGCCCAAATTTACTTTCCTGTCTGCAAAATCCAAATAAATCAGCTGATTTTTATCTCACTGATATCTTTTTATTTTTCCAAACACTACAGATGGAATTCTCCCACGGAGTCCACACACACCTTGAGTTCTCCTCAAATCCTGTTTTCCAAGATCTCACAGTCCTGGATTTTTCTGGAACGAAAGAAACCACATTATCCTGAAAAATTTGCTCTCCTTTCCATGCCAAAAATTTATAAGTGGTTGATTGACAGGAGACTACAAATATATATAAATTATGTAGCCATGGATATCACTGGGGGTTTGGAAGGAAATGGAATAACGGGTTGACATTGGATATAGGTGGGGTTTAGACTGGTGCTTTTCTAGGATTAATGGAAAATCTCTCCATAATTCCACAGGTCCAGTGGGTGGGATTTTCACAAGAACCTATGGAAGTCACAAAACCAAAGAGAGGAGTTGAAGTCTTCTCTCGTTTATTAAAAAATTTCAAAGTTGTTTCTTCAGGACTCTGTGTAAAATTAATTGTCTTTCCTTTTGTCTCCTTAATTTTGGAATTGCAGAATTGGTTGGAAGGTACAAGCAGAGTTCTCCAGACCAAACTTCAATTCCTTGGAGCATTCAAGTGATGAGCAGCTCTATGATTTTGGTAAAAATAATGATTAAAATTATAATAAAAGAAGAAACTCTCCCAAGCACAATATTTTTCACTGAAATACGATATTGAAGTACAAAAAAAAGTAAATTTAGGGTTGAACATCAATTTTTCACCTGTAAATATGTTCAGAAAGGGAAAGAAACACTGAGGGGTTCTTTATTTTTATGTTTTTCCTAAGAAATCTGTTCTCCTTTTTCCAGCAGCTCTTCCCAGATGGTTTAACGACAACAAATGTCAGGGGTTTCCAGTTAGGTGACTACTGGGATTATCCATGAAAAAGAGAGATAAAGGGAGAAGCATGGAATAAATCCCAGAGGAATAATTGTATCAGATGAACCACCTTAAACAGAGTACTTTTCCTTGTCCTAGAGAGATTCCGCTCCGAGGCCAGGAGGGAATATTTGGATAATTGGGTCTTTTCTCTTGGAGAAACTCCTTCCTTTCAGCTGCTCTTCTCCCAGCTCCTGTTCCCAGCCCGTCTCTCCTCCTGTGACATTCCCTGGAAAGACACACCCGAGACCAGTTTATCTCCACCGCACTCCATTTTTCAGGAAAACCACACACATCCCGAGTCAGGATCCGTGGAAAATCTGACCAAGGTGGCTGTGGCCACCCACGGGCCTTGAGGGCTTGTTCAAAACCACCTCCAGGCTTATTTTTGTTGTTATCTTGGAAAACAATCCCAAATTTCTTTCTGGGACACCCTTTTGTTGTCTTTTCCCACCCAGACTGACATTGAGGAGGGAGTTCTCCCACGTGGTTGTTCCTCGTGGCTTCTTCCCAGGAAAAACCCAAGGGCATCGTTAAATCCCTCCTTGTTTGGGTTGCAATTGGATCTGAGGGTTTAGGCAGGAGAAGGGGCTCCCTTTGGATAGGTGTTAAACAAAATCATGGAAAAAAAAAAAAGAAATTTCTGCTGGGAATAATTTACAATTTAATTATAAATGCTGGGAATGAGGTTTAAAATAAAAACAACCTCTTCATCTTGAAGAATTGAAGAACTATTTTGAATCGAAATTCCTTATTGCAGAGCTGACTAAAGTTTAGGAACTGCTTCCCTCACTTTCCACTGGTTCATGGCAACAAATTCCAATTTTTCTCCCTTTCCTTAAGGAATGAGTTTACGTTGTGCATCTTTTGCACATATTTGAGTGTGAAAAAATTCAATATGCAACTGTTGTGCCAAATGTGCTTTTGTGTCATGGAACTGGTGGGATAACCTGGACAAAATTCTGGGAAAAATATTGTAGGTGATGTTTTTAATTACTCTGAGGAATATGGATTTTTAAATCTAAAATAAATTATTTTAAGGTTAAATGAGGCACCAGACAGATTAAGATAAACTCAAGTGCCTGATTCAAGCTCACACTACTTGTGGCAATGGGTAAAATGTTAATTTTTCAAAGACCCAGTCAGAAATTTGGAATAATGATACATTTTTAATCTGTTTTGCCTATTTACAATGATGGTTTTCTTACAGGATTTCTGTGAATGAATTTAATCCTTGGGCCTTATTTTTACTGAGGTGAAAAAATTGAAAATATTCAGTTGGTCTCTAAAGAATGAAATTAATACATTTTGCTTCTATATAGTTTGAGAATATATAAATAAAAATATTCAGAGAAACTTTGGGATGAATCCCATGAATATTTTGGGATTTTTTCAATGCCATACCATGAACCTGCTGGGATGGAAACCACTGGAAAGGCAGCAAAAGGAACAGGGGTTATTTATGAGGGTTTATAAATCCTGATGGTTTCTGCTTTTCAGGCAAGGGGAGTTCTCCTGTGGATGGAGCAGCTCCATGAATTTCATGGGAATGTGGATGCTTGGGTGGAGGAACTTCTTCATTTTTAATGCAGTTCCCTGTGGTGAGGAGGAAAAAGACATCCCAGAATCCCACAATGGTTTGGGACCTTCCAGATCACCTCGTTTCAACCCCTGCCATGGACAGGGATGTCCTTCCCTATCCCAGGTTGCTCCAAGCCCCATCCAACCCGGTCCTGAGAACTTCCAGGGATCCTGGGGCATCCTCAGCCTCTCTGGAACCTCCCTGCTGCCTTCCAGTGTTTCCCAGCAGCTTTGGGAAAAGGGCTGCCCAAAATTTTGGTGCAGAGGTGGGATATTGAAAGGTATCAAATGCTGGATAACCACAATAATCCCATCTCCATAAATCCCTGTTGGGGGTTAGGTTGTCTTTCCTTTTGTTTCCTTTTAACAGTAGAGAATTTTTTTCCCATTCAGTTGCTAAATGGCCCTAACCACTGAGTACTGAAGATCAGAGGATATAGCTAAGCCTGAAGAGAGGGCTATCTCTGCGTACTGTTCTGTCGGCGAGTTTTCTCTCGGAGGGGGGTGGAGGGATATCTTGAGAATTGGGGACTGGTAAAAGGCGAGGGCAGAGGCTGGGCGGGCATTGGGTTTCCGAGGACGACACGGAGAGGAGTTACTTCTTTGCTGCTGCTGCTGGAGCCCTGGCTGGGAGCTGCTTCTTCTGCTGCTCAGGTGAGCCTTTGCTTGCGAGAGCAGCCACTGAACCTGTTACCATCTGCTCGGGTGCCCGGGATTCTGAGCTCGCCTCTCCCTGCTCTGCTGGGAGCCGGGCTGCCCCTGCCCCACCCCCGCCGCTCCTTCGGCACCTCTCTGGGTTTCACTGCGCTGCAGCCCCGCACCCCTGCCTGCCGAGACATCCTGCCGTCCCAGTTTGCTGCCTTCCAAGAGTCCTGCTGGGGCACCGGGATCGACTGCTCCAAGGGGGTTTGTGAAGCAAAGCCTCCCTTCCATCTTTTCCCCCCACCCCGTGACTGGACTGCCATACCATGTGCTCCTCGAGCTCGCGCTGCCAGCGCCCCCCGCCGGCTGTGACCATCACTGCACCCAAGGGGAAAGTGCCTTCAGGCCAGGGGGCCGGGACCAGGTCCTTGGTTCTGTTTGTTGTTAGTGCCATAGGAGTTGTTGTTTGTTTGCTTTATTATAAATACTAGTAAGGAACTGTTATTCCTACTCCCGTATCTTTGCCTGAGAACCCCTTAATTTCAAAATTACAATATTTCGGAGGGGAGGGGTTTACATTCCCCATCCCAAGGGAGGCTCCTGCCTTCCTTAGCAGACACCTGTCCTTCAAACCAGGACAATCCCTAATTTTCCACAGTGATCGCTACGCTTTCCTTGCTGTCCAAAGCACAAAACTCCTCACTCAGCTCTGCTTTTCCAGGATTCCCAGGGCTTTCCAATCATTCCAGTGAGAAATGAGCTGAGCCATCCATTTCCTTGGACAGCTGGGGACATAAGGAAGGAATTAAGGGGGCTGGAATTTCCTAATTCCAAAGGGACACTGGTCCGTGGTGTGTGGTCCAGCTTGGCTCAGAGGGTTCTGTAGGGTTCTGTCCCCCTTAAAATCCATGGAATTGCTGGATCCTGGCAGTGCAGTGATGTAATATAACATCATCCCACTAAAAAATCCTGGGAATAAGGCTCCAGTCTGTGACTCCTCAGCTGAAAAAGCAACGGCTCCTCGCCAAAAGTTTATGGTGGGAAATTTGAAAATTTCGCTTTCCAGGCAACATCCTGAAATTAAGCAGAACTTTTGACCCTAATTAAAAACATTTGCCTCTTTTAAAAGCTGCTTTTTGAAAGAAAATCGGGGAAAATATCTCTTAAAAATAAAATTTTGCTATGAAATGTTATTGCCCACCCAACTTTTTAAGTCAAAGTGAAAGAAAGTCCTTTCTTTAGCTTCAAAATCCATTTTTTAGGGATAATCTTAGCGTGGACCATCCCAGGTCCCATCTTTAGGTTCACAAACACTTTCAAAATATTCTTTTCTTCAGAAAATGTTGCTGTCAGTGTATTTCAAAAGACTTTCAATGGTCAGTAAGGAACATGAAATCCTTGGAACTGGGCTAATTAATGGAATGATAAATATTTAATACTCAGAATTTTATATTTATAAAATTGTGAGTATTTAAATCGCAAATTTTAACTGTAAGCTGTAGATCCCTTCCTTAAAATCTGCAGAGTGGATGCAACAAGCCTTGGGAATGACAGGAAAATCGAGGTGAACTTGTCCTAAACTTGTTCCAACTTCATCCAGATCAAATATTTTGTGTGCCTGACTCGGAAAGAAGAATTGCCTTCCCTTATTCCTATTCTGGGAGTTATTCCTATAATTTATTCTCTAACTCTCCAAAATGTACAATTAATTTTATACAATGGTAGGGCCATCCCAGGTCCCTTCTTGAAGCTAAAAAACATTTAAAAAGCACTTTTTCTTATCAGAAAATGTTGCTGTCGGTGCATTTTAAAAAGCTTTCAGTGCTCTATAAGGAACACGAAATCCTTGAGAACAAGGGGGAATTCATGGAATGGCAAATATTTAATACTCAGAGTTTTACATTTATAAAATTGTGAGCATTTAAATAAAAAAATTTAGCTGGAAGCTGCAGATCCTTCCTTAAAATCTGCACAGTGGATGCAACAAGGCTTGGGAATGAGAGAAAAATCGAGGTGAGCTCATCCTAAACTTGTTCCAACTTCATCCATATCGAACATTTTGTGTGCCTGACTTGGAAAAAAGGATTGCATTGCCTTATTCCCATTCTGGCAGTTATTCCCATAATTTATTCCCTAACTCTCCAAAAAGTACAATGAATTTTATACAATGGTAAGGCCATCCCAGGTCCTTTCTTGAAGCTAATAAACACTTTAAAAACATTTTTTCTCATCAGAAAATGTTGCTGCCAGTGTATTTTAGAAAGCTTTCAATGGTCAGTTAGGAACATGAAATTCTTGGGAACAAAGAACATTTCATGGAATGGCAAATATTTAATATTCAGTGTTTTATTTTTATAAAGCTGTGAACATTTAAATCACAAATTTTAACTGGAAGCTGCAGATCCTTCCTTAAAATCTTCACAGTGGATGCAACAAGCCTTGGGAATGACAGGAAAATCGAGGTGAGCTCGTCCTAAACTCGTTCCAACTTCATCCACATTAAATATTTTGTGTCCTGAAGCTCCAGCCAGACAAACAGGGATAAAATTCCAGCTGTTCCCTGTCTGGATTGTGAGGCTGAGTGGTGCCAAAGCTGCCAAAGTTCCTTTGTCATGGGGAGCTTCTCCTTCTAAAATTTATTCCCATCCCATGTGGGAGATCCAAACTCGGATGGGATTCTGGAGACTCAGGGATGAGGCTCCCTGCTCTGATCTGGGCTGCATCCATCACACACAAAGTGTCAGGAAAAGAGGTGTAAAAAAAAAAGAATGGAAGAACGAGAGAGGATTTTGCAGGCAACAGGGAGCTCACACAGAATAATTGTGGATAATGTTTAAGGAAAAGGTGGCTCCGATTTAACGCCGTGGGAGGAATATTCCAACATGGGTGGGATGCTGGGAAAGCCTGCTGAGGATTAGATTCTTTAAAGCAGAGTGGATTAATCAAGCAATCAGTCTGAAAGAGGCTTAAAAATGTCCTCCTGTGAGTGGGACCATTTGGATTGCAGCATCAAGGAGCAAAGTGGAGGAGCTGCAAGTTAAAATCACTGAAAGTAGCTCCTAAATTTTGCAAAACATTGGGGAACAAACAATGTAGAATCCCAGAATGGTTTGGGTTGGAAGGGAAATTAAAAATCATCTCATTTCACTCCCCTGTCATGAGCAGGGATGCCTCTCTGGTGGAGGTGTAAAAAAATACCCTGGAAATCTCAAATCCATGAAAAAAACCACCATATCCAGGGGCTCCCGGAGGTCTTAGTCTGGGAATCTGCTCTTTGTGGGATCAGCTCCAAGGCTTTAGTCATTAGGAATGACTAAATTAAAATGTGCTCCTAGGTTTGAGAGGTTTCAAAGGAGCTGGAGACAAAGATTGATCAGTGCTAATCACAAGAGTTTAATATTAAGACTTTTAAGCCTAATTTGGGCACAGATTCGTTCTTGTCTCTAGTGATCACCTCAGTTAAATTAGTTAAAACACACCTGGTTAGGATGAGAATTATCCCACCTTGAAGAGCCCGAAACTTGGAATTTTGGCTCAGCTCTAAACCTTATTCTTTGTATAATCCACCTTAAAACTTTGATCTCCTTGGGGCTCATTGCAGGGAAATGTTGTTTGCACTTTGTGCTGGGGTTGAGAATTTCTCATCAGAGATTTGGGGTTCTGCAATCTCTGCCCCAGAGAAAGCTCATCCCCAGCAGGGCATTTCAACCCTTGGCTGAACTGAAATACTTGAGAAGTCAAAAACATCCCATTAGAAAATTGGAAAAAATTCATTATTAATGCTATTTTCCATATCAGTTTAGATAAAAGCCACACTGCCTGTCAGGAAAAGGTTTCAGCAGGAATAGTTTTGGACCAACTGTGTGAAAGGGAGTCCTCAAAAGATAAATCCAAAATTATTGCAACCTGATTTTATCTGTTATTCCACAAAATCTGCGAAGTTCCTTCTCAGTAGGTCAGACCTGAGTTTAACTGAGCTGGAGCTTTAAAATAGCAAAACATGAGGGGGGTTTTGTCTTGTTTTTGTTTCGATTCTTCCCCTCCACTTTTGTAATTGGCACTGAAAGACATGACATGATCATGATCCTGTCTCCAATCCTAAATCCCTGTGGCTGCATAAAACCAACTGGGAATTGTCCCTGGATCTTGAGCCCTCTTGAACCATGACCACGACTTGTTCTGTGAAGTAAAAGTTGGGCTAAAATCACACCAAGATCTTTTCTAAAAGCACAAATCGTGGTGTTCCAGGGCACAAAACCAGAATTCTCTTCCAGTTTTAACTTTCATGCCCAAAACCGCTGTGACTTTATCAGGCTTTGAATAAAGCCCTGATTAACCTTGACCTGATTTAATTGATGATGTCCCTTCTCAGTTCATGGTGTTTGGACTTTTAAGATCTTTACAGGTCCCTTCCAACCCAAACCATTCCATGAATCTGTTTCCAAAGGATCCCATCATTCAATGATTCCCTGCTCCAGCAGTGATTGCCAGGCTGAGATAATTAAATTAGGATAATTAAAGGAGGGAAAGCAATTTTACATCAGCACAGAGGTGGCAAAGCAGGGCCCATGAAACATCCCCAAAAGTCCCACCATGTTCCTGTGAAGGAAGGTTTGTTTTTCCCTGGATTTTTGCCCTGGCATTATCTCCTGGCTGTTCCTGTGAAGAAAATGTCTCTTTTAAAGGCCTTTTTTTTCTTTTTTCTGTGGAGCTGAAAGAAGGTGATGGTTCTCAGCCTGGAAACAATTCCATGAAGCCAAGGATTCTATTCCCAAAATAGCCCCCAGGAGCTGCTGTGCAATGGATTACTCAGCATTTTAAACAGAATCCTTTTCACGGGAAAGGGAGCTCGAGAAAATCCAGCAGCCCCCTCTTCCCTGTAAGTTTATTCTAAACCAAACTCCCTGCTGCACACACCAGAATTCCCGGGATTTCCTCTTCCAGGGGATCAGACATTTTGGGAGATAAAGTTCCCAGCCTCTGATACAATCAAGCCTTTTTCCATGAGTTTGCTGGTGCAGAAGAGCTGAGCCTTGGCTGTACTGACCCATCCAAGAATAGCTTGCAGAGGATGGGAGGAGTGAAAACCTGGCAAAAATGGCTTTTATGTCACTCATCCCCCGTGGCTGTGGCAGTGAGGGACATGTCAGGAAAAGTGCCAAGCACCACAAACCTGCTCACGGCTCTGTCTGGGTGAAAAATCTATTTTTTTCCAGCAGATGAGAGATGTTAGGGCAGGCCTGGGATCCAGGGATGTTTTAGAACACGGTCAGGAATAAAATCCACATTTTTTTTTTTTTTTGCCACATCGTCATTACAGGTTGTGGGAAAGGGGCTGGAATGTTTCCAGTGGGAAAGGAGTCGGGGGTTTTGGTTGAGACTGAACCTGAGCCCAGGTGGCCAAAAATGCCAAGGGCATTGTCAAGAGGGAGAGAGCCAGGACGCACTCCCAACTGCAGAAAGAATAACCACTTTATGCCTTATACCCTTGTCCGCTTCCTCCCATGGGTCTGTTTTGGATCCTTTGCCCTATTGGTCCGTTCTGGATCCTTCCCATTGGTCCTTTCCGGATCCTTCATCCTATTGGCTCGTTTGTCCGTGTCCTCGATGACATCACTTTCTCCTGGGGGAACAATCTAGAAGTACCTCCCCCCCGATCTCACGTACGCCATCGAGTGATGAATACATAGATGTTACACCCGGCACAGCGTCCGCCAGTTTGTCACTTCAAAATAATCATCATTAATAACACTAATAACACCAACCAGCCCAACTCCCCAAAACTAACACCATTAACTCATTAACATAATTAATTTTCATAAACTCAAACTCATTTATAACAGGCATCCTGGTTTCTGTGAGGAGCAGCAGGAGAAGGGAAGAGATTTCCCCCCTGTGCTGGGCAGTGCTGAGGCCACACCTCAAATCTGGGGTGAATTTTGGGCCTCTCATGACCAGAAGGACATTGAGGGGCTGGAGAGTGTCCAGAGAAGGGAGTGGAGCTGGGAAGGGGCTGGAAAAACTCCTGAGGGACCTGGGAAAGGGGCTCAGCCTGGAGAGAAGGAGGCTCAGGGGGGACCTTGTGGCTCTGCACAACTCCCTGACAGGAGGGTGGAGTTGAGAGTTGGGCTTTTTTCCCAAGGAACAGGGACAGGAGGAGAGGAAATGGCCTTAAGTTGCACCGGGGGACATTTAGGTTGGACATTGAGGAAAATTTCTTCATGGAAAGGGTTTTCCAGCCCTGCAGTGGTTGAGTCCCCATCCCTTGTGTTCAAAAACATGTTGATATGGCACTTGAGGACATGGATTAGGGGTGGTGGCTGGGGGTTGGATTTGATGATCCCAAAGGTCATTTCCAACCTAAAAGATTCCATGATTCCATGTGCTGGGTATGGATGAGATGAACATTCATCTGAGTGACTTCCAGAGTGTTTTTCGGGATAAATTCCAATATTTTGAACATGAGACCAAAAAATATCCATGATTTCCTTCACGTGCAACACATTTTCCATGTTTCTCTCACCGTGAGCCACTGAAAATCTCCTCTGAAGCAGGAAGTGTTCACATTTGCAGATATTTTAAGATATTTATCACGACATTTATGACCTAAATAAACAATATTTATCACAGTTGTCACGACATTTTAAGACAATATTTTTATAGTTCCAGTGGCAAACGAGGACACGGAATTACCTAATGGGGAGCAGAGGCAAAAGGAAACAGGATACTCACGTTTCCATGGAGTTTGGGGTTTGGATTGAGGCTCCAAGACCTGAATTGACCTCTCTTGAATGATTTTGCCTAAATTAGGAATCTGGTGGCTTTTCCAAAGATGAGTTGAGGGATACTTGTCCTGATTCATCCAGGGGTCTGTGTCTCTCTTTTTTGACTCAAGAGAAATTCTGATAAAATCGGACTTTTTAGCTGTGGAATTTGAATTTAGGTGAGACCGGTCTGGTTCTTGCAGGGTGGTTTTTCATAAACTTTCCCTCAAGAAAATGTCTGCCCAACTTTGACATCTTCAAGTCCTCAGAGCTTCTGGAAAGTAAATTCAAGATCTTCATCAAGAATTCAGCTTTGGGAAAAAAAAAGGAAGTTTGAAGTCACATCAACATAGAATTACAAGAATAAATGTGGGTAAAATCAAACTTCTCCATAGCTACAATATTAAATTATTTTCTCTTTTCTTTTTTAAACCCTGCTTGCTTTTTAATTCTGCTAAAAAAAGACATGCAAAATATTGGTTTTAGTAACAGGAATCTTCATTAACCAACTTTGTATCTAATTCAGTCCTGCTGCCTGAATGAGTCAGAAATCCTGTGAGCAATGAGGGAATGATCAAATAATAAACAAATTAATAATAATACATACACATAACCCCCAAATCGACCCCAACAAACACATTTATTAACCTTTGAAACATAAATAACCATCCTTTCTCTGGAATTCACTGAGCTGTTCACCCAGGTCTGGCCAAAAATGTGAGATTGGCCCAGGCCAAGGTGTGACCTGAAATCCTGGTGCACAGATCACACTCGACGAGCTGGGTGTTCCCATTTCCCCTTGGATAAAAATGAGGGAAGGATCAGTCCAGAGCTCCATTCCATCCCAGCAGGGAGCAGGGATGTGGTCATGGGATAGAACCAGGCACAGAACTCGGTGCTGGAGGCCAAGAGGAGTCCCATGGACCATTGCAGAGCCCTCTGTCAGGAGATGGAATCAAGGCCTTTTCAGGCCTGACTGATTCATTTCGTCTGGAAAATGCACTCCTTGTTCCCATAGCTGTGTTTACAGCCTTTATGTTGGAGCTCTCTGCTTTTTCATAGTCCTGTCCCACCAAACTGAGCTGGTGGAGTGGCTTTCGCTTCACCTCCAGCCTGGGAGAGAGAAAATCAGCCCTCACTTTTTGGGTGGGCTGGGGCTGACACATTTTGGGGTTTTCTTGCATAACTCGCCGGCCCTAGGAGACTCAGACAGCCTGATGAGTGTCACTGGAGAAGGGGGAAAAAATGAAAACATTCTATAGATCCTTAAAAACCTTCATTTTGAGAGGAATATTGGCCTGCACGGGCAGTGTAACATGAGGTGGGTGTGACAGGGAGGGAGAGAGGGATCAAAAGAAGCTCAGATGGGTGTGCCAGTCCCAAACCTCAAACAGACCCCGGGGAGCTGATGGAATGCAGTCACCTTTCATGTTCCTACAGATCTTCGGGATCCCCAAGCCAAGCAGACACACAGCAAACTCTGCTCTGAGTGGAGAAACTCCAGGGAAACTTTCCAGAAATTTGCTTCGTGTCTCTCAACAGGTTTGGGAGGAATATCCAGGAATAACAAGCCCTACAAATGCGAAGCACTTAAAACTTTAATGCTTACATAAAACCCTCTGAGCCCATTAATTGCTGGTGCTTTCGTGACACTGGAGCTGTTCTTCATCTCCTGCACACAGAGAAAGCGTTTGTGCTCCTCCATTTAAACCCTGAAATGTGGCAAAAGAAAAAGTTGTTGCCTTTCCCTGTTTTCCCTTCTGGAATCTGGTGGGAAATTGTGTCCTGCACCTCCTTCTTCTGCTGCTCGGAGAATTTGTGCTCCTTCCAATCCTGCCTGGGGAGCACCAGCTCAGCTTGGTGCCAGTCCTGGGTTTAATTCCAGAGGTCATTTGTCCAGTTCCCAGTGTTCCAGCAGGAATGGTGGCTGTTGATGCTGTCCCAAGGTGGAAAATAATTTTGGGAAAGCAGCAAAGAAGCTCTTTGATTCACCAGGTGTCCTCAGCCCAACGAATGAACCTCCCATCGTGATGTACAAAGTAATAAAACTGCAGAAGCCAGTTAATTTTTGCCCTGTGCTTAGAGAAGTTGTCAAGCAAAATGTGAAATCTCACAAAGATTTGGGGTACCAGCTTGTGCAGGATACGGGAATTCATAACCTTGGCAAAAACTTTTGTCTTTTTTTGGTAAATTGGGAACTTCACGGAAATTTTGAGTCTCATTTGCCACTTTAGCTCGCATGAACATGAGGTAAAGCAGGAAAAAATAAAAATAAAATAAAATAAAATAAAATATTTAAATAAAATAAAATA
>WEKY01063630.1:4151-28758 GCA_013390045.1 Picathartes gymnocephalus
GGTTTTTAAAGGCTGCTGTAGGCACTAGGTTTTTCTGACAATACTAACAGCATTTACACAGAGTTGTGTATTATGTTTCTCCTATCCATGGCATGAAACACCTGCAGACTCTAGCAGCACATCTTGCAGGCTCTCACAATATACTGTCCTCAGTATCAAAGTGTCAACACACCAGTAAGTCTTTCCACACATCAACATGCACAACTGACCATTTAATAAATGCACTGAACTAATAGACCTTCATAGAAACCCTTTGATTTATGCAGAAATAAATCCAAAAGACAAATAGAACCACAGGTTGCTGCATTACTCCATCCTCCTTAGATCCTGAAGGAAAATAGCCACTGTCCTGACTCACCAAAATGGCATGACTCTTGAGAGGAACAGATTAGGGTACAACCTAGAGTCACTGCTCTCAGAGCCCTGACCTAGACATGAGAAGACACAAACCCCCTCTCCAAGAAAAATTACCATTTAAGATAAGCTGACAGCAGCTGAAGAAAAATAAAAGCAAAAAAGTTTGAATTTGAAAAGTTTTCAAATAGCCTGTAAACAGGACTTAGATAAGTTGCAGCCAGCCAGCCCTGGGCTTCAGACACAGACACGATGTGTTTTGTATCGCTGCTTTGAAGGAAGGCTGCTGAGCCAAAGTAAATGTCTCCAACGATAATGCTGCAACTTTGTAGTTTAATCTCCAGGTCCACACTCTCTAGGAGAATTCAAGCTGCACACGAACAAAATCATGTGCAAAATAGTTTAGAAATATCTTACTGTTTGATCCATAATGAAGTCTACTAATGTGACCTCTAAAAAATCAGGCTGCTAACAAGTTCCAGCTGGCCCTCAGAGAATCATATCTGGTTGCTACACCAGCACAAGTCCAACGACTCCAGACACACTTCAAACAGAGTGCAGAATTAGTTCCAGAAAGTTTGGGAATCTGTATCAAGACTGTGACATTTCCAAGATTATTGTTTTCCAGTTACCACCAAGAGACTAGCAATGAGTGCTCAGAAGATAACAAACTGAATGCTACGGGTAAACTCACTCAGAAATTGTTTCACAATACATGACTTGTTCTTAAAATATGAACCTTGTTAAGGAAATTAACATAGAGAGCTTCTGAAGTGCTTTCCAGATGTTTGCATTAATAAACGGAAAATCCCTTATGGTCTATTACGGAAAAAAAATGGCATGATATGAATAATTTCCTTTGTTTAAAATAAAAGAGGAGAAAACATCCAAAAACTAAGTTTAAAATAGGTACAAAGACCAATTTTATCACTTTAAGGAGCCAGAGACTGATGATCTGTATGCACATGAATTTACATATTAATAAATTCAGGGAAAAATTAGTAAATTAGAAAAAAAAACATCCAAAGAACCAACGGAATGGACAGATGTAGTCACCAAATACCTTCCACATTTTGAAGTACTTTCAAAGAAAAATGAAAAGGAGACCTATGAAAAACTGAGAGTGGTATTAAAATTTCCCTCCTCAAATTTCAACTTCACACTTTGAAGGTTTTCTCCCAAGTAGAGCTGTTTGTTACCTCCTTTTTTAAGGTTAAAACGGCTGAGTAATGTCAAAACAGAGGAAAATATTACCTTGTCTTGATCAGAAACTTCCTTGAGATAAAATATTAATAACCGACACAGGGTGCTGCCTAGGGCAGTATATGACAACTGCATTAACAACTGCAGCAGTACCCAGGGACTGCCAAAACCCCAAGCCCCGTGTGAGTTGTTTCTCCTCTTCCTCCTCTCGTGAGTCAACCTTTTGCAAAATGAGGAGAGCACGAGTTAACCCTACATTTCTCTATATTGTGCCTGAGTATGATGGATCTTAGCAGAAGGCTGCCTCCTTTCTTCACCTAGATAGCACTTTACTTTGCAAGGATTCCCATTAAAACCTCAGGAGGCTTTTCAGCAATTAACACAGCGGGAATGGTAGTAATCAGCCTGCAATGGGGTGCTGCAACAGCCTATTTGCCCACAGGAACACAATGCAATTGCAATCATTAATATAAAGCTTTGGAAAAGCTTGGAAGCTTTCCAAGTCTAAAGCTGTCTAAATCACTCATAATGCAGTGATTGTGTGCAGCTCCTGGCTAGGAATCCCTACAAAGCTGCAAAGCACCTGAGCTGGCCTGTTAAAGCATCATGGGGAGCAAACATGAAACACATTAACCTCCAATGCACTAGCTGCAAACAATTACCAAGAGGCTCTCATTGCCTTTAAGAGACCTCATGCAAACCCAAGTTTCCCCTGTCTGTTTTCATCTATATCAGCATTTTAAAAGTTAGCCTCTCGCATGTATTTTATCCTCAGTCTTTGTTTGCAAACATCAGGTTTTGAACAAGACCTCATCATGTGTTGGGATTTATTTTTCTTTTTCCTTCGCACTTTCTTTAAGCAAGCCCTGAGGAAATACTTGGAAGTGGGGAGCAGGGGGGTTTAGCACAGATGTACCTATACTGAAAATATTTATCTGAAAGTTTTCAATAGTGGAATAACAAGAAAATAGTTGCCTTGTACCTATCAATTCAAAGTTTCGGAAAATAGGAGAGGTATTTTTAAACTGATTTGAAAGGGAATATAAATCATAATTGTTGCAAAGGGAGGAGAAAAAGATTGTATTTCCTAAAGTCAGGCTTATTGATTAGACTTCTAAGTACATTATAGAGCTAAAAGCTGTATCCAACAGCTTCCACACATTTGCTGACTCTGCAGGCCATTTCAGACAGCACTGCTTATACCTTTACTATAGAAGGGCCCATTTTCAAGGTCACTGAAACTACTTTTGCTGAACTTTAATACTGCATCTGCACGTGCTAAATCCTGGATATTACACTATTGACTTAAAGAAAAATTACTTTTTCAGCTTGACTACATCATGTTCACTGAAACTTATGTGCTCTGCTTCGGTGCCCTTATTGGAGCTACTCAGCAAGGTGAAAGTTCTGGATGAGTTTTGAAAGCATCTACTTGTACAATCAAGCACAACTTCCCTCGTGTATTCCAGCTGCTTTACTGTGCCAGCTAAATAGTTATCAGAGCAAAGATGTTTCACGAGGTCACTCCCGACTGCCCCTAAGGACATACAGAGGGACAGGCTCTTGCCAGGCAGTGCTACACTTTAAACAAGGTTGTTACTCTTACCTGAGGAACTCAAGTGGCTGGCTCCACCACATTCTGCCTTTGAAAAGAACTGGAACAACTCCACAGGGAAACACAGCTACTCCCTGCATTTTCCCATGTCTGGAGCATTCACAGGAATAAAGATCTGTCTACCAGAACCTTTCCACAGTGCAAACCTCCCTGTCACTAAATACAATTTAAATCCAAGCACCTGTTTTTGTCAAGGCCCTGAGGACACCTGTAGGCTCTGATTGCCCTGGGTGGCCTCAGGTTGGGCCACCACCTGCACACGCCCTGCCCGCTACCCAGGGCTCCATTTAGACTCAAACAGAGCACTCAGGTCTGGCTTGGGTGATGTTCAGGTATTCCTGTCTCCTGCCTGGACCACATTCTTCCCATCCACAGCTGTTGATTAACCCAAGTCACAGCAACCAGTTCCACTCTGCACGTGTGTAGTCCCTTGTCTAATTTAGAGGGGGAAAAATATGGCTTGTATTCTAACCATTAAAACTCAATCTCTTTAATCAGCTAAAGTGAAGTGTCACTATCAGTGCCACTGCTTTATGTGAGTGCTTGAAGACTGATCAAATCAATTCTTTCTTTTTGGTAGCCACACAGAGTGACTTTTTGAGACCTTTTACTTTAATAATTCTGCCTAGACCTTCATAAGAGGGGCTATCATGGACTTCAAAAATAGAAACCTATGTTCCTCACTGGAGGAGGTGAGGAAAGATTAAAAAGCTTGCTATGAGGAGAACTTTCAACAAAATTACAGACAGGCTTTTCCTCCATTACCTGCTCCATTCCTGTGAGCTGGTACAATCTCCCGTGGGCAGGTACAATCAGGATTTTTCTTTTCAGCTCCACAGTGTAAATGATGGGGCAGAAATGGGCTGTATGTTGACTTAGAAACCCTAAGTTTGGTCCAGGTATGTGATCTGCACAACACTAAACAGCCCTCAACTCTTTCCCTGTTCCCTAGCTCAAGGTTGCACTTGCACCTATCCTGTACAGATATTTCCCAGGGCCTAAGATATTTTATACCACTGGCTGATATATAACACACTGTCAAATGGCAGCAATTTGGCTATTTTGCCTGAAGCCAAGTTGGTTACAAAGATTGCTCTGCTTCAGAAAATTCTTGACACACCAATTTACTATCTCATTACGTTCCTACTCCTTAGAGATAATACAGTCACATTAAATGCTCATTAACGTTGAGATTAAGAAAAAAAATTAACCCCTCATGCTTTTTCTCTCTGTTTCTTACATAGCTCATGTCCTAAACACTTTGATTTTTTATCTCATGTATGTGTCAACTAATCATCTTTGCTCGAGTAGTAATGAGTACTAAACAATGTATCTGATAAAGCTTATAAAACAGATGGGCTTTGCCTTGGGAGCTAAATCACAGAAATAGTTACTTTATAAAAAATACCTTTTTTTAGTAAGAAGAGAAAGATGAAAGAGAAGTAGGGAAAAAAAAACCCCAGCATTAGGAAAAGAATTAGTGATCATCCATGTGCCAAATTTTCCAACAGAACTGAGACTAATAGCACCACAGGGGCCACAACCTTCGCTTCATTGTGACTTTTGTGTGGAGACCAGACATAGGTACATGGGAATTTTTTGTTACCAAGAGATGAACATAGCCGTGGGAACAAAGTATAGCAGTTTGATTTGAGTTTGGGAGGGAGACTTATTTGAGGAAAACTCTGCATACATAGGCTTATATAGCTTCTCTTCTTCATGCCAAGCAACTTTGTCAACTTCTTCACTTCCAATGTACCGATCAATCTTTCCTAGTAAATACTAAATACTCTTCCAAAAGTTTATATACTGGAGGTGCTGCTTCATGTATACCAGGTTGTGAGCTTTAAAATCCTTAATTCAGCAGAGCACAAACGTGTTTAATTTTATGTACAGGAAGTGAAACTCAGCATTATATTTAGGATATTTTGGAAACTGTGTGTGAGGGAGGTGTGGTAAAAAAGGTTCCTAGTTCTTTGAACTGCATTGGGCTAATGACTCAAAAAATTATTATATAGAGAAGCATAACCATCAGGTTTTAAATAGAACAACATCAGGAACTCTAGTATGAACTCTAAAACAGACTTGAAATAGTCCATTTTCTTCCCAGAATTTATTTTTTGCCTACCAAACTACTGTCTACATAATGAATTACACACACAATGAGGTATAAAACTATGTAAATATAAACATCTACCCAAAGAGCACTCAAACACATGAAAAACTTCAATATGAAGGAGCAGTTTCATTTCCCAAAGTCTTCATTTTGGAGGAAAAAAATGCCCCATCACCTAATCAGACAGCAAGCTCACTGCTACTGAAGGATGAAGTGCTGGAGTTAAGCTCTAATGGTATTTGCTTATAAAACCCTGGGGATGAGGAAGATAAGAGAGGAAATGACAGAAAAAATGTCCCCTCTGGGCTACATAGTAGAAGCATCTGCCAAAGTAATAGAAGTTTGTGTTTGTAACAATTGCTGCGCAAGATTTGCACAGAGCAGCAAGTAGTTAATCAAGCTGCCCTTACCAGTTTGGTATTGCACAGCAGCAGAAGTTACAAGCAGAGTAAACAGGCACTAAAGGGCCACATTCTTCTGGAAGCACATATCAGGGTCCTTCCAGAATAACTCAAGATGATCTTCAGCCAGGTGCAATGTAAGAGGAAGGGAAATGTGGCCCCTGTCCCCAAGAACAGACATACAGGTACCTTTTATCTGAGCTGCAGTCTGCTTGTGTTATGGAGAAAGGGTTCATGGACAGGTCTCTCAGCATCCACTCTGAGCCTTTTCAGGAACAGTGTATTTTATAGTAGGCCACAGATACAAATAAGCCAAACAGGGAGATTAGAAAGCAAGCTATCTGTTTGGCACAGATTTTCATTGGTGTGAGGCCCTGAGGACCAGCAAGGATTTGCCACAATAGGCTGCTGACAGCTTTTCTTCGGCAGTATATTGTCCTGGCTCAATAGCACAAGGTCAGACTGAATGCCTTTTTGCTGCCTTTCTGCTTCTCCTGGGGAGCAATTGCTTAGAAAAATATCCCTTTACTTGACAGGTTTGTAACACAAACAAAAAAATCCATCCTTGTTGTGGTTATTGAACTGACTTCTTAGGAATCAAATAGTGTAAGAGTAATAGTGTCGTAGAGCCACCAACCACACCAATGTGAACTTAAATGCACATGAGTGATAGCTGAGTGGGGATAGCCTGGTGCAATAAATGAATGAAACTTACTTCTTTTTTTTTTTAATCTTATACAGACATTTCATTTTACCATTAGCAATTAATTCCTTCTCCATGCAGAAAGTAAGGCAGGAAAACTAACTATAACTGCATTTCCTCTGTATGCAAAACCTCAAGTTGTTCTGCAGAACAATATCTACAGCAAATGCGAGGGAAAGGGAGACAGTTGCTTGGAGATTTCAAAACTGTTGACAAATTACAGCTATCTTTGTACATTCTCGAGATGAGCACTTTAAGGTTGACACTTTTGCGTAGACAATAAAAGGGGATGATATGGGGGAGATACTGACACACCAAAGCTAAGAAAGAACATCTCTTTACATTAAAACACTCCCTATAGAGATAGTAATCCCCTTTTAGGATACATCTAGAAACAAAAGAGATAGATACAGAAATTTCACCAAGGCCTTCCCTAATGCTCTGGTCCCTTGTGCTCAAGAGGAAGATCCAGTCCACATGTCTGGCTGCTCCATACAAGATGTCTCCTGAGCAAGCAGTTGTGCCCTCAGCATGGCTGTCAGTATGTCTAGGCATCATGGTTTCACAAAATATCCCAAATCAGCTGTGTTCAACTACAGCGAATTTTCTGACATCTCCAGAACAAACCCTGTGCTATAACCCCACAAGTGTACATAAATTACCCTTTTAAATTATATGTTCTTTACTTATACACCACCAAGCTAAACATCAATTTGGCCATTATTATATGTATCCTATATAAATTTAAGCATTATTATTAGCAAACTGACAGAGAAGGCTAGATAGTGTATCTGAAGCAACAGCCCACTTTTCCTGAAGGTCCAGCTCACCATGCACTGGCTTGCCTCCCCAAAAAAGCCTTTAGAATACATCGTGGTTTACATGATGTTGGTGATGAAGGCTGGAAGGCTGTTCTCACTGAAGCTGCAGAGCTTAAAGAGTACAGCTGATCTCCTGAAGGACACCTACCCAAGGCAACCTGGCAGGACACCCTGCCCCACCAGTGCTGACGGTCTCATGTGGAATCTGGGTAGGCTCAGCTCTGTTGTCCTCCCAACCTGCTCCTGACACCACAGGGAGGTCGAAGAGGATAAGGGATGCTTGCCCACATCTTAGCCACCATTGGTCCTGGACCCTTTTCAGGCTCAGTCCAGCAGACGGAGCAAAGCCTGCAGGGGAGGTGCAACGGCAGCAGCACAGCAGCAGCACTCCTTGAGTGAGTGGAAACAGCAAGGAAGCGGCAGGGGCCGGAGCCAGGGTGCAGGAGGAGGGGCTTGGGGCACCCCACACTGCCATGCCACACCGTGAATCTTGCACACAAACAGCCACTTGGGAGCCCGTGGTGGTGGTCATCTGCATAATCTACAGTCCCAGAGGTGTTTTTCCGGAGGAGACTTGTCTTCAGTTTTAAATACCATTAGATTTGTAATAAAACAAATGTTGTCAAAGGGACTTCTGCCACGTCTTCTATCTCCTTAAGCAGGGTCCATTATATCCTACTGTATTTTCCAGGATGCAAATTGAAGTTAATTAAAGAAAGATGAATGTTAGCCTCTTTACATACATTCAAAATTGTGTCTGTGACAGAGCTTCTGCTACTGATACCCAATGTCAATAACAGAATTAGGACATGAATATAAAAATATCATCTTTGCAAATGCATGTCAGCTTTCCTTCTCCTCTTGTTTTCTTATATTAATGACAAACATGCTGCAGATGCTGTTTCAGAGATAAACGTGTAAACACTACTGTTATTTCCCCATGAAAGCAAGGGTATACTCAATTTATGACTATCCATGAATTTTTATTAGATGAAGAGGGTTGTCTATATGAAATTGGCTGATCTACATTTTTGTTTTTAATGTCACCATAATGCTACTATTCCTAAATATTTTACAAGCTGCCTTACAGAAAGTGAAGTTCAAGCCCATAATATAATCTAGCACTTAGCTTGGTCAAATTTAGAGGAAACAAATCCATGCAATTTAGTTATAGTGAACTGAAAACAAGAACTGAGTGCAAAGTGGTCAATATAAACCTATGTGAAAGATTTTTATAGATGTACTCATATTTACTTGATTCAAATTAGTCAACCAAATATTATCAGTTTACTTGCATTAAATATATTTAGAGGTTTTAGAGGTGTATATTGTTGTCTGGTCTTCACAAAAAACAGAAAATACAGGAAAATAAGGGCACTATGAAGTGAGAGTATATGGCTGTATATTATCTCTTCCTAGTATGAGAAGAAAAAAGGAATCTAGGAAGCTGGCCAAAATACACGTCCATCACAAATACTCTGCTGACATGCTTTCAATTATGCATTCTCAAAGGGATCAGAAAGGTCCTAATTACAAGAATGGAAAATAAACCTGAGCAAAATACCAATGAGGGTGGCAGATCAGCCTCTGTTTCTGAGAGATGCTGACCCTCATGCTCAGGGAAACAGCAAATGCTCAGCACAGCTTGGTGCTGGGCCTTCAGTGGACAGGATTTCTTTTCCTGGTATTTTTCTGGACTTCAGAAAATTTAGCGGTTTTGGATTCATCTTACTGGTTTACACGAGAATGCCCATGGAAATTCCCTGTCTCAGACTAACAGTAGTGCTGTATTTGGAAATAATGTGAGGGCATCTCCTACCCATTCCATTTTTGGATGGCATTATGGCCAAGCAAGGCTCCATGGTGAATCGTTGCTTCAAATAATAGTCTTTAGAGGTCCTAGGCAATAAAAATAATTTTTTTTTTGCACCACCTGGTTAAACCAAGCACAGATAAGATGCCTCAAACTGTGGCCCATTTTCTACAGCACCATTATTCCCAGGCTGCACCGGCACAGGCATCATGAACACCAGGATCAGACTATTCACCACCAAAATCACCCAGGGTGAACTGGCAGCATGTCTAAGAGCCAAGTTGCTCCTACAATACTCAGTCACAAAATTGATAGGTTTGAAACTTATTCCATACCCCACCACAACTATATCTGACTAAAGAAATGGGCTTCAGCACGGCCACAAGGTCTGAAAGAAGTGCACACTGACATCTTATATTTTCACTGCCAATTAAGAGTAGATATTGGCATCTCCAAATGAATCTGTCCTAAGTCAGTGATCATCAGCTGCAGTTATCCAGTTCCCCAGTTCTGCTTTATACTTATTTGTAAGCAACCCATGTCCCTGTTAGAATTTCTAGCTCATTCCACTCTCTTCCCTCCTCCTCCCACTTTCTTTATTTTAGATCTGCAGATGTTTTCACAGACAGGGAAAATTTTATTCTATTCTTCCTCTAGATGACCTCCCACAATTCCAGCTTATCAGATGGTGTGCACACTTACATACCAAAAGAAAGCATGCAAATGTAGATCTTGTTTTAAATACTAATTAAATGCATTACAATAACTCTGTAAGTTTTATGGTCTATCTTGAATAATTTCAAAACAACTTTAAGCTGTACCTGACTACTTCCACAAAACTACCAGCATAGTGGATACAGGTTATCATCTTCACTTACTAACCACTGACTCAAACTCGGATTGCAAGTGGTAGGAAAGGAAAATAAGAACATTAACTCCTCATTGAACAAAGCTTTCCATAAATCAAAATGTATTCTGGTTCATATAATAGAAACAAGTTTAATTAAAGGAAATGGAATGAAGGACAGAGTCTGTAAGTTATTAAGAGACTCCAGCCTAATGAAGGAGAATTCAGCCTGAAAGGTTAAATTGAAATTTCTTCAGTCAAGATGGAAATCCACAAAATTAGACCATGACTTTATAGTGTCAGCTCATATTGGTCATTCACAAATACAATATTAGCAAGAAACAGTATTAGATTAAAAACTAAAATTAAAGATAAGATTTACTATTACCATTTAAACCTTGTCTTTTTTTTTTGATTAGGGGACTGATCTTCAGGTAGAGATGTTGAGCAACAAGTCTCAGCAACAAAAAATTCCATCTAAGGATAGTGGTGGTGGCAATGGAGTGGCATAAGGTGCAGTCCCTTGCAAGCAGTATGTTACCTCTGAAGCAGGATTCTTTATTCCTATCCAAGGAAAGCCTTCCAGCGTGCCTCAGGTAAGCCAGAAAAACTCTCTAGACATCACTCTTTGGTTGCAGTTACCTATGACAATCATTACTGCTTGGATTTTTTCAGCCTATTGCAAAAGGGAAGCTCAGTCTCGCTCACTGCAGCAGCAGCAGGGAAGAAAATCACCAGTTTCCACATGCCCCTGGCTCCTGCAGAAACAGCAGAGGAGCAGAAGGAAAGGAACAGGTCTCCAGGCAAGAGAAGGGAGAGCAAAAACCACTGCAGAAAACAGGGAAAAATATTAAATCCAGCTCTGACACGCCCACAGCACAGCTGGTAATTTTGTGGTGAGCAGTAAGTAACCATAAATATATTTTCCTCACTGTCTTCTTGTATCAGAGTATGCTCTATGGGGATAATAGCAAAAACTCATGGTTACTTGCTCCCATTCTGTCTCCACTTTTCCATCATCCAGTTGTTTAAGACCAGAAATGTACAATTTCACAACCATGAAGCCAGTTTCATCCCCACTGCATGAAAGAATAGGATTTGGTTCTAATTAATTAATTATTATAATAAATTATAAAATAGTTTGAATTATTGATTATCCAGATACAAATACTCCAGATGCAAAAAGTATCTGACAGGGTTGAAGACTTGGTTACACAGAGCAGAGTTATAAGTGAATCCAGAATAATTACTTCCAAACCACAGACCTTCATTCTGGAATAAAACTAAGCCCATGCCTGAAATTACCTAGAAGTCTAGTCTGAACTCCAAACTCAATCACTCTCTTCCTCTGAATTAGTTCTATAATGAAGGCGAGGTTGTATAGTTAAACTGTAACTCAAGGAAGGCAGGAAAAAGTGGCAAAATTGCTCCTTAAGGAATTACCATGGACTTCTTTTTTTTTCTGTTGTGTTCTTTGGATAGCATTAATCTAACTATACATAACTCTCATAATAAGCATTTCATCAGCTAATCCCATCACCCAACATTTTTTTCTGTCCCCTTTCCGGAAGGTTGGGTTCCTCTTTTCTCTTATCTGACAAGCAGCTTTGTACACTCCATTAGGTTTAGTGTCAATGGAGCCTGGTTCAAATTTCACGCACTTGATTCAGTCACCTTCAAACAGTTACATGATGGTTCACCACACCTAAAAATTAGTACAAGTCTGCAGCTGAAAATTGTCATGACTCTTCAGTTTACAGATTTCCAGAAGTCCATTCCTCAGTAGTGTGGGAGTTTGCTCAGGGACCATTTAATTTAATCCCAAGCAGAATGCTTCTTCTGAGAACCAAGACTACAGATCTGAGCTCCAAAGGTGGCAGCAGAGAGGTCATTCTGACCCCTGGCAGGAACCATGACAGGGATTCTGCTGTGTGCACTCTTCCCTCAGATGGGGCACACAGACAAAGTAGAAGTAGCTGTCTTTCTTTTTCTGAGACAGTACCCCTGGCAAAACAAACTGAGGAAGTGTATTGCTATCCCTAAGTATAGTGGTAGAGAAACCCCTAGGGGAGAAATTGTGCATCCAAATTCAAGTTCAAAGTGGAGCAAGAACAAGTAGGCATGAAACTAGCTACAAATAAATCTGGGATGAAAGTTAGGAGGTGGGTCTTTAGCCAGTGTAATGTCTAACCTCCTAGGGAGAGTAGGGGGCACACAATCTCTTTCTGATTGTGTGGCAGCACTGTTGATGAACAGGAATTTCTTTCAAGAATTCAAAAAATATTTTCTAATCTTCCATTGATTTGATGAAAACCAATAAGTTTTTTATCCTCTGGACAATTCCAAGTCCCTCATACTAGGCTATAAGGTTGTACTTTGAAACAAGAGATTATTACATAAAACACACCACTCATTATTTTAGAGGTGGGCAGAGAACAGCAAGGACAAAAGAGCACTCCACCTTTCCAAGGATCTTCATAAATTGTGGCAGCTTAATTTGTAAAAAGTTCCAGTGAAATAAACTTCCTGTCTTATGTAAGCAGGTTCTTGCCAACTAACCCCCACAACACTGTCCTGGAGATGCATTCAATTTAGCTCTGGGTAACCACCTGATCTCTTGCAAATGACAGTATGGGCCTTATATTAATCTAATGACATCTGGTGTAAAAAAACATCCATGTCAGGAACTCCTGATGCATAAGCAAGAGAAATTTGGGTATGGTAGACAATGTAGATTAGAACAGACTCAAACCAATCACAACATTGAGCATAAATGCAGAGAAATATTCCTGACATTCATTAGAATCAGATAGCCTTTAATTTTAACAAAAGTCCTTGGTCATATTGAATATTAATGTCCATGGCTAGAAGTGGCAAGCCAGAGACAGTCACCATTTTTCTTCAGGCTGCTTATATTGGATTCATTAGCAATTTATCATCAATGTAAAGGCAAAATTCAATTCTGTCTGTGAGCTTCAACGCACATAAGACTTGAACCTGATGAATTGCAGATAAGCAAGAACTGGAGCTGCCATAATAGAGGTGAAAGGCCTCTGAAAGCTGCAACAATTTTATGAAATTATGCAATTTGGATAATAATTATAATCATCAAAGGTAGAGCTTAACTCCTCAGAGAAAACAGCCACATAAACTTGGAAACATGCTAAATTTTTAAATCTCAAATATCACATTATAGGAGCCCTTTTGGGACATCTAATCACTTCAGACATGTTTCATTTAGAATTTTTGGGCTTCAGTTTGATATTATCCAATTCATATGTCTTCTTAGATGTGAACTGCTTAACTGGAAGCATTGGGCCATGCTGATATACCTGAACAATGTTAAACATTGCTTAAGGCAGGGAAGCCAGCAAGGCAATCAGACAAGAAAGGCAACCCACGATGCAAGTAGCAGGGGAGCAGCCTGGCCCATTATAGGCAGAACTGTAGGTTAAGTCTTAGGGATTTCCCTTTTTTGCTTACACACAGGGGGGTTCAATAGCACAAAGGCAATCCATTCATGCTCCTCCTTTGCACAACAAACATTACGTGAAGGACTTGTGACAAATAGCTTTCCTAGCAGGCTGTCCCTGTAAGATTGCAGAAAATGGTGTGGCACTTCACTGTCTAGAACAAGGTAGAGATAGTCCCTCTTACTAAATAATAGCAGACTCTGACTTATTATCTGATCCCATTTATTATTACACGCTTTGATGCCTAGAGTAGGCATCTGGAAATCATTAGAAGAGAGTAACAGTAGGGATAGGAATAAATTAATCAGACATCACTGTGAAGCTAGCTTCTTAGAAAATCCTCCCATAAGTACTTATTTTTCATCATTATATTACAATTTAAAACAACTAAATACAATGGACGCGCTTTGCACACAAACATAGTCAGAGAGACAACACCACATGCAATGTAACTGGGAAAAGGAAACACAAAGTATTAAGCTCATGATCCACAGTTAAATTTGTGTGCAATAAAATGGAAATGTCATGTGTGATCATGGTTTCTCTATGTGTGTACATACACTGATTTCTGAACTTTGCAAAGCATTATTTTGTCCTTTCAACTAAACTGGGAACTAAAGCTGGAGTTGTCTAAAGGTCACCAAAGTGTAAAGATACTTACCACTCTAGAGCTTGACCCTATGCAAAAATAAAGAGTGAAAAGCCAGATTCAATGGAATTATTTGCAAAAAGTATTTAATGTACTATATTTCTCTTTGGAAATTACTATTACATTATCAGCCACAGAATAAACACTTTATGCAGAGTTTTGTGAGATTAATGTACAAGCAACAACACAACGCACTTTACACATACTGGAAACAGGAAACATAAAAATGTGGCGGCGAATGAATCACAAAGTTACCAGAGTGGCAGGACCAGAAAGCAGGTGCTGTCCTCTCCTCCATAACTCTCATCTCTCTTCCTCCCTCTTCCACTACCCCCACTGAACTCTTATTCATACATTAGTCTTCCAAATGTCCTCACATGGAAGTCACATATTAAGCAAGATATAAATAAGGGTTTTGTGTTTAAGCATCAGTTCCAAGAGAAAATCTCAAGGTGATGCTTCACATCCTACTACCAGTGTGTTTCATGTGGAAAGGAAACATTGCTTCAAAAGGAGAGGACTGGCACGGAAGTTGGGAAGAAACTTGAGTTTAATATCACAGTTGTGAATACCACTAATGGAAAAGTTCAAAGCTGCAAGAGACCTTAGAAGTAAGGAGAGGGGGAAAAAAAGAAAGAAAAGAAAACCTTAAATACAACACAGATATCTTCTACCCTCTGAATGACAGAGGACAAAAATAATTTCAGCAGCTGCAACTTTGAGTGTAATGGAAGTGAGCAGAAAGGAGTAGAATGCTGTCATTGAGAGGGTAGATGAGAGTTTTTGTTAGACTGAATCAAAACCTGAAGACTTTTTTCTTCCATTCCCAGAGAACCATGTTGAGTCAGAAGTGTTCTTCAATCCAGCACTAAGTTATCTGAATTATATCTCAGTTACACTACTAATGAATGGCCACTCATTAAACTTTTCTGTGAGATGTAAGCAAAAAGATGCAAAGATAGTAATAATTTTAAATATAAATGAGGCACAAAACTTAAGACTTGCAAATTATTAAAAGCTGAAAATGAAAAAATAAAAATAATTTTAAAATAATGAACGGAAAAACTCAAGCCCATCTGGGAATTATTTAAAATTAGAACAAGTAATTATACAAGCATCCAACATGCCGCCACTTTCAAAAACAAAAGCAAAGCAATAATGGAGCTATAGAAGTTATGACAGACAGAGAAAAATATCAAGTAATAATGGATTTTCAGACTGTGTTACATAAACAAAAAATGTTCTACTTTAATTTTTCTTTCTGAAAGAGAAATGTGTTTTTTTAAGTAGAATCACCATACTTCCTTGATTCATAGTGTTCTAGTGTCCTCCAATGGATACTTTTGAAAGTACTTGCTCTGTAAAAGTGTATTAGAATTACAGCTGTGCCTCACTTAATGGTTTTGGTATGGCATTTATTGCAAGATATTAGGAAGAGGAGACAGTGTAAGATCTTACAGACTCCTCATCTTTCTTCCTATATTTAAACAGACATTGGCACTGCCGGATTACCTCATCTTCAAAAAAGGAAGCAAGTGTAATCTTCTGCCAAGTTTTAGCAGTGCCACCTGGCAAACCACTGAGTCCAATACTGACTTTAGCCATTCATTCACCTCATGAACACACAAAAAGATCAAAGCAGTAGAATAATGAGAGTGTAGGCAGCCCTCAGCAGCTATGTATAGAACAAAGATCCCAAAGCAAGATATAGCAGCCTCTGGAGATGTATGGCACAGCTGACAGTGAATCTCTGGAGTTTCTCCCTCTTCTTTCCAGCTGGTAATTTTGAATAAAACATCTCTGAAGAAACATTCAATACTTTTCATAGCTAAGTGAGAAAAAAACCGGAGTCAGCAGTCATTTACATTGATTTAGTTGATGACATACTGCTGTCATTCGGAGAAGTAGCAAAAATGGGGGTGGTTTCATTTCTTTTAGTTTTTCAAAAATCTAGATTATAAAACTAGCTCTTCCAATTTATAATCCGGAAAAATGATGCTCTAAACAGTTTCTCTGGGTACATGATTTTCCTTCAATCATTTAAGGCTTCTTTAGATGCGTAGTAAGTTGGTGTAGCAAGTTTCTCTTCCTGGGTCAGCTGACAGCCCTCACAAGTCATGGATTTCCTCTCTGCCTCGTCACTGATCCTTATCATGCTCACTGTCTTCTACCGGTGGCAGCTGTGTTACCCCTGCCTGCCCCACTCCCTAATCCAGTCCTTGCATCAGCCATCTTCTCCTGGCTACATTTACTTTTTTCCAAATACTTTCAAGCATCATCTTTCTTAGGATAAGTTTAAAAGCCATGGATACAGGAAATATGTGTGCATCAGTCACTTCTTACATGGAAACAAAGGATTCTTTTGTGCAACATGGATTATCCTACTTCTAACCAAAACAAAGGTACTGGGCACACCTAATATGTACTAGGAATACAGAGTCATCAAATACTTTGGGTTGAAAGGGACCTTTAGAAATTGCCTTGTCCAAATCCCTGCCATGGGCAGAGACACCTCCTACTTGATAATGTTGTTCAAAGACCCATCCAGCCAAAGCACTTCCAGGGATGCAGTAGCTTCTTCACAGCTCCTCTGGGCAACCTTTCTCAATGTCTCTCTCCATCTCTCTTATAAGCCGCCTTTAAGCATTGAAAAGCCACAATAAAATCTCCCTGGAGCCTTCTCCTCTCCAGGCTGAACAGCTCCGACTCTCTCAGTCTGTCTGCATAGGAGAGGTGCTCCAGGCCTCTGATCATTTTTGTCCACATCCTTCTTATGTTGGGGGCCTCAGAGCTGATGCAGTGCTCCAGATGGGGTCTCATGAGAGCAGAACAGAGGGGGAGAACCTCCCCACCTCCCTCACCCTGCTGGTCGTGCTGCTTTTGAGGCAGCCCATGGCACAGTGGGCATTCTGGGCTGCAAACACGCACTGCCACCTCATATTCAACGTGTGTTTGCGAATCCACCAATATTCCCAAGTCCTTCTCCTCACAGCTGCTCCCAGTCCATTCACCCCTCTCTACTCTACTGACATTGGGAATTGCCCCAGTCCACGTGCAGAACCTGGCTTTGTTGAACTTCATGATGTTCACATTGGCCCTCTTCTCAAGCCTCTGGAAGGCATCACTTCCCTCAAATACACCAAAATGCATAAAAAAGCAATTAGCATGGAGTAGATAGTACACTATAAATTCACAACCCAGTTTATTTTGTGCCAGTCTACCTGTCAGACACAGCTTTTGAAATCCAAATTCAGCCAAAGCAAATCAATTGTCATCATCCCACCTGCTCTCGTCTCCAGGAATTTGTGGTCCTCCAAACTGAAGATAACCCTTAGTTCCCTGCAAACAACACTGTTATATGCAATATGTTATATCCAATATGCATTGTTATAATTCTCTCCTCACATGTAATAAAGAGGACCTAAGCAGAGAAAAAAAAATGAGAAAAAGCTAAAGAACTTCAACTGTGGCATGCTACTGGCAGCAAGCATGTAATCAATGATCTGTGCCAAACTTACAGGAGTTAAGGGCTTTAACTTATACCCTAAAGTCCTGTGTCCTTTTACACTTCTCAGCTTCCTCCCACAACATATAATCTCTTGGATTTTTTTCTCTCACCCCATCTTTTCAGAAATTTTCTTGAAATATAACAAGAACATCCTTAACTCTAACAACCTTAGTGTGGGCTACAGCTCAGTAGTGTGACCAGAGCACAACAGTCTAGCAGACTTCTAATAGCTTAACATGAAAACACAGCTGTCATTGCAGAAAATCAAGGCTCAATTAAATACACAGAAATTTTAAAGAGCAGAAACCATTTAATGTTGCAGACCACAGCAACACACTTAACTCGGCACCTTGAGCAGTCATGGCTGTTTCATCACCATTTGATGGACTTCAAACACTAAGTGCAACACACTTAACTCGGCACCTTGAGCAGTCATGGCTGTTTCATCACCATTTGATGGACTTCAAACACTAAGTGATACAAAATTCTGTATATCCCATTGACTGATCCATTCAGTCACCATCTTTTGTGCTTCCTCCATAAATATGATGTTGCCATTACACATAAAAAGGAAAGACTTACTATGGTCCTTTACTGTAAATTTAGTAACTGCAGATCTTTCACTAGTTCTCAGTGTGCTTTGAAGTTCTCTTTCACACAAAGCTGTACAGCACCCTTTAATTCTTTCAAGTACAAAGCTTAGTAGTATACTTCAAAGACCCCTTATACTCAGAGATGTCTGACACATTCTCAAATTCCCTGAAACAAAGATCTATACTCCTGTGTCTAGCTCCTTCAAATGAGAGTGTCCAACACTTTCACATTCCATTAAAAACTGGGGGAGGGGTTATATGCTATAACATCTGCTACTCTGACAGAAAACTATCGTTTCAGGATTATTTAAATAGTTCTTTATTGCAGTTTGAATTCCCTACTGCCCTTTCGTGGTTTGTTTTTTTGGTTTTGTTTTTTTTTTCTTTTTTTTAATCTAAGCAAATTCAATCTCTGAATTTGTGGAGTTTGGGTTTTTGTTGGTTATGGAGTGGGGGATTTGTTTGTTTGATGAATTTTTTATGATCTGCTAGTAAACACAGAGTCAGACACAAATACTGTTACAAATCTAGATGGTGTTGGAGGTATTGTCTAAAGAAGCTAACTCCCAAAACTCTTGAATTTTCAACCTCTCTGGTATTAGGATTTTTATAAGCCCACAGTCACATAAAAACTTTTACAGGAGAGAGAAAAATCCTTTTTCATGGGCACAGAGCCCTTTTAAAGTGAGAGTAGGTTCCTACTGGGAAAGTGTCTGCCCCAGTTCCCTCGCTTGCTTTTACAGGTCTCTTCTTAGAGGTAGCAATCAGCAGTCCCCCAAACTACCAACATTTTTTCTTTGAAATCCTATTTTACAAAACTTCCTTCTCAGGGGATAGAAGGAAACACCCACTACTTCCCCCACTTCTATTTTCAGGGGGTGTAGAGAAGGGGGTTATACTCAGAGAATCTTTTCTCCTTTTCCCTTTCTGCAAAGCTGCAGGAACATAAGGGTTGATCAGAGCAGCCCAAAGAAGAGCATCACTTGGATCTCAGGGCTTGCTGCTTCCCTTACTGCTCAACCCTGAAACCCTAGTGGCTTGAAGCCACTGGAAAAGGGTCATACCTGATCTTAGCAACTCATCCCATCCTAGTCAAGCAACACAGAACCGTTCCAGTTTCATCAGTTTCTCTTAGAATTTACCAAATATCTTTAAGGGCAGCCTTGGCAAGAAGCCCTGTGCCCTGTGCAAGGTTAACAGGAGGCACCAGAAGTGACTGTCAGACCCAGTGAAGGACAGAGTAGCAGACCACAGGACTTCCAGACTGACAGAAATGTTAATCTAGACCCATCCCTGCTGAACAGCCTGTGGATCTCAATTAAAGGGCAGAAAGGACAGAGAGAAATAGCAGCACCAGAGAAAAAGACAACTAAAACCAATAAACTGTGACCTGTGACAGCACACTAAGTACTCCAGTGTCAAAAGACAACCTTCCCTCTAAATCATAAGCGGGGATGTAGGCAGCTTTACTTAAAAAAATATTTTTAAAAATCTGCCTAGTGATGCTCTCTTTATATGAATGGGTTTAGGTTTTTATATCTAGAGGAAGCAACAGTTCTAGATGAATGGTCCCCAGACAGGACTAACTGCCTATGTACAATTTCATCAGAGAAAAAACAATGAAACAATACTCCAAAATTTTCATCGCATCATAACCTCAGCTACCTCTGTACATATTTATCTAAAGAGCACACACACATGCATACATACAAAAATATTTTTATTCACTACAGCTGGAGAAGAGAAACACATGTACAGTCTTTGCTCCAAATTTTCTGAAATTTTCTATGGCTGCATTAAACATCCAAGATTTAATCTGAAGTGTATGATTTTTATGCGGCAAGCAGGTAGACTTCTTTGCAACTCCAGAAAACTGCCACCTTGAAAAAAATCTGTAAAAGATGTTCAGCACTATCCTAATCTCACTTCCCCTCAGTGGCAAAATGGTGTCACTGAAGTTGAAAAGAGCAAAATTAAGATAAATGCCACACTTTTTTGAATCAACTCTCTGATGTAAAGCCTTGCCAGTGACAAGAAAGTCGTGCCTTTCAAGATTTAAAAAAAACACAACAAACCTCTAGAGACCTCTCCTGATCACAGTACATTTTTCTGTATAGCTGCAGATTATTTGACATAATGGAATCATTCCCAGATGTGCTATCACTATCTTTTTCTTTCCTGCTGCCACTAGACCTGCAAGTACATTAAGAAAGACTTGGCATAAACTGATCACTTTAAAATTCATTCCATGACTCTGCACCAGCAATAGCTTATTGCTCCAGGCCTTGAAAGAATGCCAGTTTTACAGGTTGCCTGTAGTAACTGCCTGTTTTACCTACATCAGTTTAGACAGATATAAAGAATAAGTAGTTTAAATATGCCCAATACAATAAATATGACTCATCTTTGTAGAAGACTTAGTATCACAGAGCAGAGCTCTTTGTGCAGTTTAAAGGATTATGTATCAAGAGTCTGGGATGTACAAGGAGTGCATTAAGACTACAAAAGAGATGTCCCTTGAAGAAGCTTTGCAATTGGCTGGTGTAGAGATACAAAATGCTTCAGAAGGAAAGTTATCCTCTCTTTCAGTTATCAGAAAGGATGCAAATCTGTACTTAAAGACTGGCATTTTGTACTAATGTAATGCAATGTGATGCAAACAAGGAGCTGCATTATGCTTGGATGATGCAAAGAGAGACAGCCAAAGGACTCCACACCCACTGGACTAGCTATAAATGTGAATTCCTAAACACATATTCTGTACCTTAGCTAACTAGAATTATGTCAAGGTCTTAGAAAAATTAAGTATTTCTTATCCTTGAAATTGTGAAATTATAAGCTTTTCTTTCTTCAGAAAGCATTTTTTCTTATATCAGCTCACAGTGTAGTTGCAAAATATATTAAAAAAAAAAGAGTACTTGGGCTTGCAGGATAAATACATACAAAGTCTTGATAGGCAAATCTCAGTGTTTTAATCAAAATTAGTTGTGTTAATAAGCAGAAACATTGGTTAAGAATAAAATCCTTATCAGGAGCAGAATCGTAAAAGCACAACATAATATTTCTCTATACATTTTTTCAGTGGACAAATTTTACATCAGTAAAGGTAAATACAAAAATTCCATTGCACAACTTACTCTAAAGCATATTCAGGAGGGGATTAGAAGTGCAGCAGTGAACTGGATCAGAACAAACTGCTGAAGATTTAGAACAAGCATACAGTTTGCAACCTGAGTCCCCATGTGACACAAGTTATAAAATTATCCCTGTGATAAACCACCAGTACTACAGAGCTACACAATATTAGAGAGAGGGTTTATGGACCACTTGTTATAAAAGTTGTAGA
This sequence comes from Picathartes gymnocephalus, assembly GCA_013390045.1. Lineage (NCBI taxonomy): Eukaryota > Metazoa > Chordata > Aves > Passeriformes > Picathartidae > Picathartes > Picathartes gymnocephalus. The sequence continues at coordinate 25,594 of WEKY01063630.1, forward strand.
CACAGAAATACTAAAAATTATTTTCTATTGGAAATCTGAAGGAGCAGCATATCACAAAAGCATTCCGTATATTAAAGGAGAGCATTACAGTCGTTTTGAGCCAGTGAGGTGAAGCTCACGTGCAATCATCTGGTTCCCTGGAACGGTTCTGCCAAACAGTGAGCAATCAAACAGCACAGCATATTGTTGCTCTGTAAAAGTCTGTTCATCTGTCATATTTACCAAGCATTGGGTTTGTCACACCTGTTTCTTCCTTAAAAAATAGCTGCTTATATTATCAGCTAAAGCCTCCTGTCCTGATAAGAGTCAGGCTATCCCCAGAACACTGCTTTCCAGTGCAGGGGGTAATTTGTTAAGGGCAGGAACTGGGAGCTGTGGCACAGCTTGCAGCCACAGTCCTGTCTGCACTCACTCACTCCACTGTGAACATGCTTGGCTTGCTTTCTGTTTTGTATAATCAGCATACAAAATGTTTTCTGGGTAGGCACAGCAAACTTCAAACCACGAATATTCTTCAAGACTGTGATTCTGCAAAATGATGAGCATTTCAATCCCAGTGCTGTAAAGTATGTGTGTAATTTCAGGTATGAAAAGAGTACCACTGACTGTTAAACGTGTGGAGAGACACCTGGAATGGCATCTTTACCTTAGGTGCCTGTGAAGTGCTTGGCATATGATAAGTAGTTGGTGTGAGCAACAGTTGATGCACACAAGAGTTTCTTGTGACTCTAATTATATCCAGTACATTCAAGATCTTGCAGGACTAAACCCTCAGAGGAAGCAAGTAGAAAAGACAAGAGAGGGGGAGATTTTGACAGAGTATTAAAGGAATACAGAGCTGAATTTCTGGAAACTAGAATCACACAAAGACTAAAGCTGACTGAACAAGGGCTTACTGGAAGTATTTGAAGAGCACAGTCATAATAGCTATAATACAGCATTGTTAACTCCTAATTTTGGCATGTCCCTCAGGCTACACAATGTGTTTCTAGAAAACTCTTATTCCAAAAAAGACACAAGAGACTAGGTTTTGAAAAAAAAAATTTAGCCGAGGAAAACTCATAAAGCAGGTTCTTGATAATGGCTGGAAGGAGATAAGGAGACTGAAAACTTTCCCATTTTGTGAGCTCTCAGTTGGACCTGTGGGGCTTTTCTCATTTCTCTGCTAGACTGAACCAAAGTGCTGCAGTGGCTTCCATCTTGCAAATCGTCCTGGTGCAGTTCCAGCTGAGCTTTGTGTCAGACTTCTGGGAGGATTACAGCCCTAAACAGCACTTCAAAGGGGCAGATGGAACTCAACCACGTGCTAGAAAAGTGCAAACACCTTCCCTCAGCTCAAAGAAAGGCTGCATGTATTTGAAATGGAAAAGTACAAGTTTAACACAAAGCCACTTAGCAATTAGAAAAGAAGGTGAGTCTTATTAATGTCTTAAATTTCCTCTGCATTACTTTCCAGAATGTGTTCTAAGTATATACAAACACTAGAAGGAGACAGAGGACACTACCTTGAAAGGCAGCTTTTCTAAGGCATTTCATTAGAACAGAATTTACTTCTGGGAGAGAAGCAAGATCTTGTTCCCAGACAAAGTGAAAAATTGCAGACAAAGAAGTTATTTTAAAATCTTTTCTCCCCAAAATGATCCACATGTATTGTATTAGCACTCCACATACTACATCTACTTTAATACACATTTCAGCCTGCAGGGAAGTTAAAGAATACTGCAGCTAGTGAATATTATCATTCCTACTTCTCACCAATGGTCATAAATATTCTAATCATGCATTATCTCATCTAGCCTAAGAGATATCAGGGTAGCTCCTCAAATACCTTTCTGGTGCTTTACAGATAGAGAAGCTATATTCTTCTCAATCTTCTGCTGTACACTTTGTGCAGTCTATTAGGGAATGCACATTTAAAACACTTCTAAATTTCTGGATGTCCCCCCCTCTGTCCTCAGGCACATGAACTTGTGGATTAGAACATCAGGAAAAAAAAGTTTCTTTGAAAATGTCTTAAATGTTCCTGCCTACAGGATCTAGAGACCACTGGTCACATCTGAAGAGAGTCAGATAAGTTATTTAAGATCCATATTTAGAGACTTAAGTTTTAAAATGTTTTACTCATTCCCTCTCCCACCTTATAAATGGACTAATCCTGCTGTTTCATGGAGTTACATGAATAAATATAATTCTCTTCAAAATCCCCCAGTATTGTCTTTCCCCCACATCAAATGTAGATGTGGATTATAGGGAAAGGAAGAGAATTTAACTACAGAGACAAAATTATTTTTCACCGAAAGAAGCCATCAAGTTCATAGCCTTTTCAGCATTGCAACTGTTTCTACTCAGAGCACTGCCATACCATAAATGCAGAAAGAACTGCCTTCAGAGTCTCCAATACCCAGTATTTTTTTCCTTTGGGCAGGGTGTGGGTGTTTTGAGTTATCTTTGCCTTTGAAATTTCTGAAATAGCAATATTTTGCAAATGTTTTGCTTTGCTGGGGGTTGTCCTAGACTGGGGATGGAGAACAGGGGACACAAAGATGTTGCTAGGTGAAATGAAAAAGGGGGCAAGTCCTAATGACACTTACTTATATTTCTTCAGTTTCTACAGACAACATTCTGAAGAATAACAGAAAGGCTGAATAATAAATTGAGGGAGGGGAAAGTAGATTTTACCCTTGACGAGTCATTGTAAAAATTTACAATCATCCAGGTTTTCAAGACTGCAAAGAAGGTAAGGTCTAATTTTTAGAATGTGAAGAGGTGGAGTAAAACACACACACACACACACACCAAAAAAAAAAAAAAAAAAAAAAAGCCAACTTTAAGAGAACAAAGACATATGATCCTCTTTTTTTGCTGTATTTTCAAGGTCAGTGGGAAATTAGAAAGTAGTACCATGGACACAAAGCACCTGCTGGAAGGAATTTTCACTGAAATCCTCTCAAAGTCACTGAAACAGCTGGAGTTCAAGATTTGCAGCAGGCACAGTGCAGTGGCAGATATGCCAGGATCTCTGACTGCACCACAACCCTTCTGCAGCAGCACTCGGCTCCCAGAGATGGAGGCCTGAGGGAAAACTCCAGATTTGCCACAGTAAGAACTGAAAGGCTTGAATTCACACTCCCCTCTGAAATCACAAAGTGCGGGAAGGGAAGGGAA